>JANEYH010000052.1:0-25634 GCA_024713555.1 Spirodela polyrhiza | reverse complement strand
CAATTAATTATGTGATTAACAAGTCCATAAGATCATTATCTTCTTTTCTTACATAATCGTTGCGAAATCATAATTTTTTATGAAAGTCGTAGGGTAGTTCACACCAAGCATTTAGTCATAATTCTTCGAGTAGATTTCACACCTACCGCTTTCCTCATCTATTAATCATAGGTTGATGCCAATGTATAGCTCACCATATCTCTCCATTGGAAGCTCTTCCGATTTGTTGAAATTTAGCCGCCTGATTTCTAGTCTGCTAACGGCGAGGGTAGAAGCGTTACTCGTTGCCCGATGGTGGACATGACAAAAGCGTTAGCCCAATGAGGACTAGCTCGTTGGTCGCCATCTCCATCAGGGCATGAGGAAGGACGTTAAATTTACACGGGAGTGGGTGTGAGAGGTGAAGGTGTTGGGGTTGTGGCTTGTGAGTACATTGGTGTCCATGGATTTAAAAACTACATCGGGTTATTTAAAGGGATCAAGTTAAAATTGATAGTCTCTTGATTACAAAAAGCAAATTCTGTACAAGGTATGTACAAGATTGTCGTTATATTGACTTTAAAATGAGGGAAAGCCCTACATGCTTTCTTCTGATTCCTCTTAAATAATATATACAAATAACATCAAAATAGAGGTGCATAGACAATCTACTTTGAAATGGTAACCTGATGAAAGAAAATAAAAGAGATACATAACCTTGATTAATTTCAAGTGCAGAAAAAGGTTGATGCGATGTCTGAAAAGTTCCATGCATATGCATAATATACTTAAATAAAGATATAAGCGAGCAATGACCAACATAAAAGTCAAGAGCACAAACTTGGAGCTTAGCTCACTAATTTTGGACATTCCACCGCAACCACTAAACCTTTGAATTACTCTTCATTATCCATCTTCTGTAGATAAGTTTTTGATTTTGGCATTTCTATTAGTCCAAAAGGAAGTGGTTTCTCCAATGGTCAAGAATAACACTAGTTTCGGTTCCCCAAAATTGTGTTATAGTTTTTGAATATTTGGAATGTGTACATCGAGATTGATTTCTAGATGTTATCAAATTGATAACATGTCAAAGGTGAGAGAAGAATATTCTTCTGTGATAGTGCTTGAGCTTTAAGTTTTGCTTGTCGATTCTCCAACCACCATAACTATCTTGGTTCTATTAAGATTATTTTTTAAATTTTCCACTCTAAATACGCCAACTAGTGCAATCGGGAGTTGCCTACTTGGGTAACAATGCTATTGAAAAAGATCAAATAACATATAGTTTAAATATTTATACCATTTTATAAAAGAATTTATTAACATGATATTTTATTTTTATGTGGACCCAATTGTTTTACGTTCAAATCCATTGGTGCAATATATTTTAGTCATTGTACTAATGCAATTTGTCATTAATTGCATCTAATTTTTCTTCACACTATGTAATGTAAAGTTTGGGAGGCACACTATCACTAGGTTTTGTTCATGAAGAGTTACTTTGAAAATAAAAAGCAAGTCTTCTTTATAATTTCTGTAACCAAGAAAACCTTGTATGTAACTCACTCTAAAACATGATGTCTATACCTAATGAACCTTATAAATATTTTGGATTTTTTCATTCACATGTGACTAGTCAACTACACTCGACATTAAAAAGTTGTAATTCATTTCTATGATTATATGAAAACGAGGCATAATGCTTTGTTATTGTGCTACATAACTGAAGAGTGATAATCAACTGGTTGCCTTTTTAACTAATGAAACCCTTGCTAAAATATCATTTATAAATTACAAAATTTCAACACATGCTTGGAAAAATTTTACTTTTAATTAAATAATTTTAAAAATAACTTGCAGTTTGTTGACGCCAAAACTAACAAAAGTAAGACCAAAATACAAAATAACTAATTATTCTCCTCCTAGTGTCAGTGTGCCAACATATAAGGAGCTCTACCCGGCCTGTTTTCTCTTGAGCTTCAGATTGCAAATGAAACGAATCTGCATGATCCAATCCTTATTTACCACCTTATTTAGGTTCTCAACATCTTCTCTTGAAACTAGTCATCTTTTACTATAGAAACGCTTGAAGATATCCAGCTTGGTATATTTCCAGTTTTCACTTTCTCTTTCCTCCACTCTCTTACCTTTCTTTTTACATAGTCGAGCTTATACTTCAAAGAGATCTCGTGTGGAACCCATTTTTGGGGTTTTTTTAGGGGTTGCTAACATGACTTAATTGTTGTATAATAAATCAAGCAAATTTAAAATTTATAAAACTAGAAAAGACTAATTTTTTAGAATTTTAAATGTATATAATGAATATTATAAATTAGCAGGAATTGATAAATGATCCTAAAAAGGAAAAATTTTAAAGTCGATCATAGAGATAGAATATAATATTAGATAATATTTAGAATTTGTCTAAAAAGAATAAGATTTTTTAACTGAATGATGATGAATATATTTAAGAAATTACAAAAAATAAGGCTATGACATGAAGGTGATGATAATAAAATTAAGAACACGAATCAAGTGGAAACAAAGTTCGAATTTGGCGATTCTTTCATTAGTGACACACGAATTAATGAGTCAAATTAAGTTTTTGTAAAAAGCATGAAGAATCGTAACTCAATGACGAAGGATATTGGAACTTAAAATCATGCCAAATATTATTAATTTGAACGGGAAAATAAAGTTTAAAGTAAGAAAAACAGAGTTTCAGTTTTGTGGCGGCTATCGCCAGAATTCTGCATGTTTGAAAAGGAATTTGTTCAATATCCACAGCCTCAAAAGCTCTCTTTGGACAAAGACGATGTGGGCAATCTTTATATCTTCTTGCAAAGACTAGACATTAATGAAATGTGTCGCCAAATCATTTATAGTGGTTGTCACTTGCCGTAATAGAAAATGACAACTTGTGGCCCTTCGACGATTGTCACTTAATAGAGATAAGTTAGATGGAGATGGGACACATCTCAAGGGCTTCGTCCTCAAGTCAACGTAATAAGAGGATGCCCTTTAATGCATCTGGTACGCTGCGAGGTGGTGACTTATCTCCCAGTGGATCGTCCTCTTCTTGGCAACAACTTGTTCGTTGATCAATTGGAGATGATTTTTTCATTGAGTTTGTGATGTTTTGTCTAGAGTCATTCACTAATTTTGGCTATGATGTCCGTGAATCGTATTGACTAATTTGTCAAGATTTTGGTGATTTTTGCAACTTAATTGCTCACCCAAAATTGTGATTTCTTTACTAGTTGCCTGCATGCAGAGAGAAATGAAATAAGTATGATAATGACCTTATAAGGTACATTATAAAGATATTTTCATCATTATAATAAAAGGGTATTTTGGGCATTTATAAGTATACGAGAAAAAGTTAGAATGGTGGGTTTAGTTCCACATCGGTTTTTAACCGATTTTGACACGAATATAAACTAGTGGCTCCTTTAGCCATCAATAGGTACATCTCATACATGTGTGTACGACCACTCCTTGTCTCACGCCGGTTGGCCACCAATGATGTGGAATGGAAGTGACGCACACGTCAACTAGTTGAGCCTCAAGCTTGTGGTTCATATCTTCAGTCGCTTGGCCTCAAGCTTGCGATCTTTAGTTGCTCCGTGCCTGCCCAACTTGGGCCTCCGACCTCGCTTGTGGGCCTGATTAGCATGTAGTTTTTTTTTTTCATTTTTCTTTAATCTTTTTATTTTACTCTTTTTCCATTTATCTCAATAAAATAGGATTATAAAATCATGTAATTAATCAAAATTCATATTAACGAACAAGGAATCACTTTTCACAATTTAGCACAAATAAGTCTATTTATCATGACTTAAGGCTAAAACTATCATATTACTAGATTATTAACTCATGATAATTAAGACTTATTAGTTGCCTGTCATAAATATAAAACTAAAAGAAGTCTTTAGAACTATGTTGACCTAAGACCAGTAATAAAAAAGGAAATACATATTTATTTATCATTTGCTTTAGATACTATCATATATGAGGCATCATCATCAATTACTTTTTGCGTATGTAAAACTAATTTCCTCAAGATGCTGAAATGTCAAGTGATTAATCTTGAATTTCAAGTACAGTATATTTCAACACAAAATATCTGAAAATATCCTATCAACCCCTATTTAAATTGGGAACGCACCAATCAAATGTTGCAGAAGCCTGGGCGTGTACGATGGTTTATTTGACTAAGAAAAAAGTGGACCTGTAAAGAAAATAATTAAAAGTAGTTTTGATAGCAAGACAATTACTAAGACTCGAAACCTGACACGTTGCTCACATGGCTTTTGGGTTTAAACTAACTTTGGGCCTTACCATCTCGGCCCAATCTGGCAAACTGCTTGCTCTGGTTCCTCACATCTTCTCTCCTCTGTCTCGTATTCAATCCATCAGGGCCACTCATTATATTCATTCCTCAGTGCCACTCTACGAGCTGATCGGCTAATCAGGGAACACCATTAACCTTAGTGGCGGCGTTGTTACCTTACAGGGGCCCTCTCTCATCCAAGTTATGCTCCTGAGAGAGATAGTCACCAGCAGCGAATTCGTTCGACAATGAGAGATCCGGGGCTTCCTGCAGAGGCAAAGAGAAGAAGGAAACATGTCAACCGTTTCCCTTTCTTCCGGGTGCACTGTTCCAGTTCGTGGCCCACACGGCCTGTAAACTGGCTGTTGAGTTCGTGAGAATTGGTCCTTTGGCGTGACCGTTTCTCCCTTGTGGTTGTCCATCTTAACTCTTTGACTTATTCATTCTACCGTACGCAAATAGCTGATGTATGGCATCACGCATTGGTACACAGCGGGGTGACAGACTTTGGAGGAATTTGAACATTGCGAAAGATTTCAGAAGAAAGTATTACCCCACCGGTGGTTGCGGAAATTTAAGAGATGGCTGGGGTGGTAGGGTGCTGGAGCCCTCTCTCAACGGTGGGATGGCTTCGAGGAAGATGACTCGCACACAAAATTTGGCCAAGAAGGAGAATGCATCGGAAATTCCCACCGATGAGATGAGAGTGCTGATAACCAAAATATGTCCGTTCCGTCTACGAAACCTCTCCGAAGGCCACGGGAAGTTCGGTAATAGACATATCCAGAAGGACTGTCGGATCCTCTCAGACTAGGGGTGATACAGCCAAGAAGCTACAGTAGACCTCGAGGATGAGTTGCTCGGAGACCTTATTGTGCACGGCATTGGACTGTAACTTCTCTAAACTTTCCATCAGCAAGATTTACGGCGATCTATCTAGCTGTCAAAATTCTTCTGGCACAAATAGCTTTCAATACATGAGCCACCTACTACATGTTATGCAATCATTCATATATCATTGCTTGCACGAATTGTTGAAAACTACCGACTGTGCAAGCATACAATCCTTCGTCTGTTCAGAAATTCTAACTTTCATCGATGGGAAACAAGATCTTGCCTCGTTTAGAGCACTTACAAGAACTGTCGAGCGATCCTACAGTACAATAACCGACTGGTGGCACGGACACCAGAAGTAGAGAGAGACCAAGGAGAGAGAAGGCGGATACATGAGGAAAGGAGCATGAGGAGAACCGAATAAGTGAGTTCGACGGATGACAGTGAGGAAGGAAAGTGAGCAGTAAACCCTTTCCAGGAAACCTCCAGAGACTCACCAATTAAGACACCGAATTAAAATATTTTTATTGGAATGTACCTCCTAAAATAAAGTGTGCGAATTAAGCAAACTCTTTCATTTGTTCAACATCGACCGAATATTACCGAATTTACATTAGATGTAGCTTAGAATTGGGTCGCGTCAATGTTCTAGTGATATTATACATAGATATACAAGCTAATTTCAAATCGTGGTGCTTTATAACGTTGCTATGTTGAGCTCTCGGTTACTTTCATCACCTAGTGAACAAAACTGAGCAGAAAAACTCAGCTTTTCACCAAGTCTAGAAAAATACTTGCCAGTGTGCCGGGAGGGGTAGAGGGCGGCAGACTGCAGCAGGGGGTGCTGAAGTAACAATAATGTCCAACGACTAGCTGTTTGTTAGGGGAGGACGAGTCTTCATTTTTGCTACTCTTTCCCTTTTTTACTTCCGGAGTTCTATTAAAACCTCAATCACCTCTCCTCTCCATGCGCTTATCAAGGCTAATAGAAAACAATATATAAAATGAATAACAGTAATATTAAAAATTGGTAAAAGACTTTACTTGAATAATTAATAAATTAAAATAGTTGATTGAGTCGTGTATTTATTACAATAACTTCTGTAGTAGAACGATAGTAAACGTGGAAACGTTGAAAGTCATTGTCTTCAGACCCATTTCAGCGCAATGGTCGAAACAAATATTTACAATAAAAGCGCCAAAGATTCATCCGTACTGACACACTTCATTTTCTTTCCTTAAAATTTTCTATAAGCACTCACACTACCCAAATGCCGTCTCACTAGTTATTCATATCGGAATGATACAAATATTATTACCGAAAATTTACATTGATTGATGAGTTAATTATTCCGGCGACAGAAATAACATTTTTTTCTATTATCGCTTTGCTCTCTACTGAGGCGACCGGTTTTGGTTTGACGTCATTTTACTGATTTAGACTGTAGCTTAAATTATTTGGGGCTCTCTTGTTTTGGTAGGTGCCCCTTTCCTTCCCCCTCCGTTCCTATTTTCCATCCCCACTTTCCCATTCTTTTCATTTGTAATTACCGCACCGGTCAGTGCTCGTCGGCAGGGGAAGCGTCATCACTTCGAAGGACCAGAAAGTCAGCTTTTAAATGGTGATCCTATCGTATACCAGACGTAGACTCATAACGACAGTATTAAGTTCTTTTACAAGCAGAAAGTTTCTTTTGTTTCTCGAATAACACTCTGTAACATGTTTCCGGACATACCAGTCATACATATATCTCAGTGAATAGCCCCTTTTCGGGGCCCCTGGAGCTGGAACATTTGTCATCGGAGACCGTCGGTCACGCCTAATGGCACTCCGTCTTTGGAGATGGAGATCCGGCAATTTGGACCCAGGATTCTCCGCAGGATGCATCTTTTTCCCATAGGACTATAAATAAACCAGCTAATGCCGCACAGGAGGAGAAAGGAGAAGACGACTGGCTCCCCCAAAACGGCGGCACAGCGGATTGCATTCAGGAATAAGCTGACTGGCGAGCAATGGTTCAACTATTGACCTTCAGTGTCCAAGCAGGTTTATCTGAATCTTTGGCTGTTGGCCGAGGAGAATGTGGCGCTCAGGGTTTTCCATTTGGGGAATATAATGGATTCGATCACATTTTCTTCCTCCACCTAAGGACTGCATGCTGGAAGGTTGACGGAGTCTCCCTCTAAAATGATGCTTTCTGGATGGGTCAAAATCTGCTCATATTCTAACTGATCAGAGGTCAATAGGCATGTCAGAGATGGCAAATAAAACGGATGGTATCTTGGTCTGAAAACTGAAGTAGGTAAATTTACCAAAATTAAATGAAATTTTCTATGATCCTTACGTATTATATAAGGATGAGATACTGTGACTGCAATCCCCAGGGTGTAACATAGAAAAATTACATAATCCACGGGTTTTTATTTACGTCCTTACAGTTGAGGGGAGAGTGTGAACAACGCGTAACTTAACAGTTACCACCGTTGATATTACAATCAAACTCAATTGAACTCAAAAGGATGAAACACTGTGCAGCCATCCCCAGAGAGTAACATAGGTAAATTACATAATCCATGGGTATTTATGCTTATGTTCTCTCAGTTACGGGAAGCGTGTGAACAACGCGTAATTTAACAGTTACCACCAATGATATTACAATCAGACAATTGAGCTCAATTCGCCTACAACTGAGACTATTTAATACCCTAAAAAAAAAGAGCCCGTTCAACTTCTAAACGGTCAAGTACATTGACCAATTGATAAGACCTCGTTTTAATACCTAAAGGTTTGTTCAAATAAAGCCAACCTTCAGCGGATCGAATCCTCCCATAGATGAGATCCATGATTGTTGCGGAACTTCAGATATCCTAAGCGACGTTTAGGCTAGGTCCGTATCCAATCCTTTGGCCCACCGTTCTATCTAAGCCAAGAAAACTTTGGTGAAACGTTGAAATGGGGCGAGATTATGTACGCAGTGAAATAGGTGCCTTACCTCCTACAATTTTAGCTATCCCCATTACTGGTGGATGATTATGGGAAAGATTGGAAAGAAAATAAAGTTCAGGAATAGATGAGATGAAACGACGAAGTAATTATATCCATTCTTCACTACTAACTGATATTTCAGGAAAGAGGTAACTTGAATATTAATCTTGTGTTCTTCGATTCTAAACAATAAGTTAAGAAATAGTCGATCGTGCGAACATAAAACACGAGACCCGCTGTTCGCAAATAGTGGGATCACCATGCCCGCCATTTGTTGTGAGACCCACAACGTGGCCGCCAACGCCATCGTAAACTCGTAAGCACCCGTCAACGTCAAGGGCACGGTGGTGAAGCTGGAAGAGCTATAGGAGCAGAAACTAGATCGACGACATCCTCTCTCACCGGGGACTACAGAAGAAACACATGCCTCCTTCTGGCTTCTGTTCCCCTACCGTGGAACGTCGCTGGGCTATTTTTTTCTCAGCGACCACTATTGCCGCACTTCTCATTCAAAACGCTCTGCCTTTTCTCAGGTACTACCCCATAGCTACTCCCCGTGGGGGAAACTCGCTTTACGTGTATGTCTTCGAGCTCCAGACACGGAAAACCGTGGTAGTCGTGAAACTTAGATGCTGGGTTATGTTGAGCTCAAGAGACCACCTTAACGTAACTGGCTCTGGGAGACGGTCTCGGCAGGAAATTTCGCCCTAGAGGAAGAGATGCCGGGGTGTTGCAGCTGAGAGAATCGACGCTCACAAGAGGCCGGCATCCGCAGCCCTATAAACCCGTAAAAAGCAAATAATTGACATATCATCGGCTTTTGAGTCTGAAGACGGGACTCACTGCTGTTGCACGGTGAAGCAGTGAGTTGCTCTTGGACGTAAACAATAAGAAAATAATTCTCACATGTTACACATCGAATCTCAAACCTGTTTTTGCCTTCTGATCCGCGGACGTTTTAACATGTATGGACTCGGATGGTGCAGGCTCTCCACACCTATGATCCAACCAACTGGGGGAAAATCAATAGATTCTTTTTCAGGAGCGATTCATCCTTCCCGAACGCTAATTGCAACGAGAGAGAGAGAGAGAGAGAGAGAGAGAGAGAGAGAGAGAGAGAGAGAGAGAGAGAGAGAGAGAGAGAGTCAGAGGGAGGAATCTTGTGTAAGCCTAGGAGCACATAAAAACTGGCCAGCCTCGCTGGTAGGGACAGGGTGGGAATGTAGGAACCCGGTCGTAGCACGAGAATGGCACCGTGTGAGGGAGGAGGGGGAGCAGGGAGGAGGCAAATGCCACCAACTGATCTCTTCCAAAGGTTCCGATCCCAGTTCTCGCAGGTCTTCAAGATCACCATTCTTTATAATCAGCGAAGAGGCAACAAAAATGAATTCTGAGCCAAATAAATCTCATGAAGGATAAAGTACCATATCGCCAGCTTCTGAACCTTCAGGTGAAGTCCCTTGTCATCAAGAATTCCAAAACTTTGGTTTGGCTTGACCGGGGGTTCAGTTTTATCTCCACGTTGATAAACAGAGCTAAATCACCTCAGCTTTTGATCAGGAACATGGGATGAACTCTGTGAAGCTGTGTTATCCTCTGGTATCCCTTTATCTTTTTGGATTCCGAAGCATAAGTTTTCTCATCAAAATAGGAAATTGGAAAAGTAGATTTTAGTGGAGTTGATGTTGCCGCAGGATCTGCAACAGAAGTTCAGAGTAGTCATCGGAATAGAAGGGCGAGGACGGAAAACAACACGCCATTGTTAGCGGACATCAGACAACAAGGGTGGTAATGTGATCTGGAGTAGTGTCCCCAATGAGAGACTAATGGCGCATGATAACTTCATGTTACAGCATTCTAGACTTATTGCAATAAAGGTTGTGAATGAGTGGGTCTCCTTGGAAAGGCATATTTCTACCTCCCACTGTTCTAGGGTTCATATCCGCAAACTGAGCATTCTGCATAATATACCACAGTTCTTGTTGTCTAGATTGTGAGTCAACTGGTAATTGGATATCGCTCCATTGAACATTACAGGTGCCGACAGTAGACAAGTCACCAGGTGTGGTCAAACTCAGAGGAACATACATGCCACTCAAAGAAGCCTCAGAGTGTTCCAATCTCTCCAGGCGTTCACGACAAGGAGTTTTGTAGTAGCGGCACTAGACCCAAAAAGTAAATGGTTATGAGGCAAGGTGATGTAGCGAAATTGTAATGATTAGCTTCCTAAAAGAACTAATGACGAAGTTGATGAAGGAGAGGTTGAAATTACAACTCGAATCCTCAAAAATTTTGATATCTGATAGAGCCTCTTCATCTTGAATCTACATAATAAAGAAGATAAGTCTCTTGAGTTCACAAGGGTTGATCCTGAGTTCTCAAAATAAAAAAATTGGTTCCCTAAGTCCATAGGGATGCTGGAATCTATCAATAGAAGAGAGATCTCTCAAGAATTAAAAATTCATGAAATTATATTGATACAATAATTTTAATATCATTAGGCTACATGGGGACATCCCTAAATAGGCTAAACCTGTGAAAAGGGCACCAACATTTGAATTTCAAATGAAATTTAAAAATAAGAAAGAAATGAAAATAGAAATGACAAGAGACCTAAAGTAGAAGGAAATAAGGAAATAGAAAGGGCCTAATAAAGAAGGTGGGATAAAACAAGAAAAGATCTAAAGTAGAGAGTAATCTAAAATAGAGAGTGGTCTAAAATAGGAAGGCATAAATATAAAAGTATTTAATGGAGGGTAGCCCAGCTTACCTTATTAATAGCTAAATATGGAAGGTAACCTAAAATGAAAGAGCTAATTATAAGTGACCTGAAATAGAAAAGAGCTAAATATAAGAAGGCAATGTCTAAAATACAAAGAGAGAATAAATATAGTGAAAGATATGAGATGAGACCTAAATATAGAAAGTGTCAAATATAGAAAGTGCTCTAAATAAGGAAGATCATCTAGAAATATAAAATGGTTGAAATCTTGAAAGGATCTAAAAATAGAAGGTTCTAAAAATAGAAAGTGTTAAAAATAGAAATTTTTTAAAAAGAGTTGATCTTCAAGTTTTGAGGTCTTCTACTCTGATAGATATCATAAGTGGGTGTTAGTGTACGGTCCATGACTCTCTTTGCTTGTAACTACTTGGGCTTTGTTTCTCGTTGAAGAAGATGCATGTGAGTGACCTTGGCTGTGGAGTGTGGCGACATGCCAATTAATCTAAAAGGATATATGTCATTTGCACTACAATGACCAATAGATGTGCTACCAAGAAAATTTTCTCCCTCTCCAAATTGTTGGTTTGGCGTTACCCATGTTTTCCTTCAACAATCAGTCAACTATTTGGACTCTAAATTTGGGCACTGATATCAGATTTGACCATTTTTTTCCATAGATTATTAATTGCTGAAGTCTTGGATGTGTTTGGCCAAATTTTTTCTATCATTCACTGGATAGATGTTGGCTCACCAATGTTGGACTTAGTAGTTGCTATTTTGATGCTGGTGTAACCCAAAACATTGGAGCTAGTGAGAATTTGGTGCATGAACAGGGAGTTTGATGTTTGAATTTTTAACAATATCCTTTCTTGATGTAGGAATGATGACTCTAATAGGATCATTGATAATAGGGTCATCAATAGGAGGTTGCTGTTGCTTACAATGTGATTATGTAAAAATTGAAAATGATCACCAAAATGTTTATAGAGTCTTGGAATAGTACTTAGGCTGGAGTAGATGAAAAAATGTGGTTTGATCTATATTCTCCCATTCTGTGGAGCAAACAAGTCCACATGTTGGTATGATTTAGGGTCTTGAGAATACCATGAGCCCCGAAATGAAGAGGAATGATGTTCTTCAATAGGCTGTTGAATCCAGCACTTGAGATCGCCCTAATACTTACCCTTTGTGGATCATATGTCCCCAATGCCTCTCTCAGACTAAATAGTGTTGAACTCAGTGCAATTAATGGGCCACTCCCCATTGACCCATTTCCCTCTAAGTTCCTATATTGAGGAGTTAGAAGAGACAACAGGTAATTGCTACCTATTTAGTCTTTGATGCAAACCATGATGTAGTAAGAGGACTAGAGACATAAGGGAGGTGTTCACAATATCAAGGAGAAAGTTCTAGAATATGAGGAAGATTAATTTGAGATTGATTGATTCACTTGTAAAGAGCATGAAATTAAAGCATATATGAAAAGAAAATATCACCTTAGGTTTACCCTCTCTTTAATAGGTCAGGCCTCACATCACATTTGGAGATCAGAGGAAATAGAGATTGGCGGCTATCTTATGATGCACACAAGTGACCATAGTCATGAGGAATATTAAGAGAACAATGGAAGTGATCAATATACCTGAACATATGGGCCTATCTCCGCAACTGCTTTGAACATTAGCTAGTTAGCTTTGCAATCAACTTGGAATTAATGGGTATGAGTCTTCTATGTAGTAGGACAAGAGATAGGAAGGACAAAAAGATAGAGGAAAGGGGAAGATAGATGTGAGTAAATGGCCCCTCACAACCAACTCCTTCCAAGAGTATGGGGGTCCCTACAACTAGCCCTAATTGAACTATCAAGATCAAAAGTTGATCAACAAGGTTACTTCTAGTTTGCCTCTTTAGGACACCCCTAAGTCTATTTATAGGGAGAAAGATAACCCTATTTAATAATAGATAAAGTCACTAGTGGGTGGGCACCGATAATAGTGACGTGGCTTGTGGTGGTTTGCTAGGTAGTTTGTGTCAATTCAACTCATGTCATGTAAGCTACTATGCTATTTGGTGGAAGATCCTCTAGGGCATTTTACTATTATCAACCTTGCCAGTAACAATTAATACTTATGATTCTTGTGCAGCATCAGCTCTCCCATGATCAGTAGAACTCAACTTTGTCAGTGAGGCTTGAACTCTTTTATATTTCAAGATAGTTGTGTTTTAAGTCCTACGCTGACAACCAAGAGTCCTTTGATGGGGATCGATCTTTCCATCGAATTAGGAATCATTGTACCTCTTGATCTCCATTAGAGATTACTTGTTCATCCAAGATTACTTCTATGTGCTCGTGTCATTGTTGAGGATTGGTTGATGGACTAGGGGCAGGGTCTCTCTCATGACAATAGGAAAAGGCTCAATGACCTCACTAAGAAACCCCATTAACCCATGATATGGAACAAAGTATGAGATATAAAAGAAGTGAACTTCCTCCTCATTCAGGTGGTAATTCCAACACATAAGCATTTGAATTAATATGTTTGAAAATTTTTTGTAGGGCCCATCACCCTAAGGATGTAATTTTGAAATAGCTCCTAGAGGAAAACGTCTTGGGTGAATTTGAATCATGAAAAGGTCTCTTTCCTCAAATTCTTTAAGTCTTTTATGAGCATCATTATGATGCTTATAAGACTCATTACTATGACTTAATGTGATGTTTGATATCTTTTGTTTAGGTCTTAGAAGTGCTGAGCAAAGTATTCTCTAAAAATGAGGTTATATCAGGTCAGTCAATAGCCATACACAATTTGAAATGGGCTAAGACCTGTAGTGTGGTTGAGATTGAGTTATTGTAGGCAAATTTTTCTTAGGATAAAACAATCTCATGTTTTTAGATTGTAGTGGCCATACTAGGACTTTTTAATAAGGTCCCTAACCTCTTGTTGACTACTTTTCTATCTATCCATCGATTTGTGGATGGAAGGCAGAGGAACAGCTTAACTTGTTCCCATGAGACACCATGGGGTTTTCTAGAAATAACTCATGAATCTTGTGTTTCATTGATGTAATAGTTTTGGGTAAACTATGTAATTTAACTAATTAATCAAACATGAGCTAGAAACCTTAGAGGCATCAAATAACAGAACATAGAATAAAGTGGATCATTTTGAAAACCGATTAATGATGAAAATTGAATCAATCCTTCTGGGTGTTTTATGTAGACCAAGGACAAAATCCATACTATGATCTTCCCACTGTTGCTGAGGTATGGGTAGAGGTATATAAATACTAACATTTTGCTTTGAAAATTTTGCTCTTTGACAAGTCTTGCACTAAGAGATAATTTTGTGAATGTCCACTTTTCAAACTTCACCAAGAAAATCAATCCTCTATAAGATGAATGGTTTATCTTTTCCAAAATGTCTTACTAACCCCCTGCATGTAGTTCCCAAATGAGAAAGTCCTGCACAAATGAACATGGAATGCACATGCAATTAAGTTTATATAATCTGCATATCCTAAGGATGGCCCATTTGTTACTGTTGTAAAAATAGAACCAAAGTGACAACATAATTTATATATCTCTTTAATGTGTTATAATCCAATAACTTTGGGGTTAGAATATTTACTAAGTTAATTTTCGGCTTAGGACATCTACAACTCTATTTTCATTACTTGGTTTAAATTTTAGTACAAATGTATAAGTTTGAATATATTCAACCCATCATACATGTCTAACATTTAATTGACGTTGTGAATTAAGTAACTTAAGAGCTTCATGGTCAGAATATAAGATAAATTCTTGAGATAATAGATAAGGCCTCTATTGTCGAAGGCTTTGAACAGTAACATATAATTCTTTATCATAGGTTGAGTATTTAAATCTAGTAGCATTTAGTTTTCACTAAAATATGTAATTGGATGGCCCTCTTGACTAAGTACACATATTCCCATTCCTGAAGCATCACATGAGACCTCAAAGATTTTTAAAAAACCTAGTAGTCACAATATTGGGGCTTGGATCATTAACTCCTTGATCTTCTTAAAAAAGTTTATGTTTCCTATATTCACAAAAATGATCCTTCTTTCATACAATTAGTAATTAGGGCCATAATAGTACTAAAATTTTGAATGAATCTCTATAGAATGACACAAGACCATGAAAACTTTGAATGTCATAGATATTTTGAGGTTTTTGCCAATTTTTATGGCTTTAATTTTTTAGGATCTACTGCTACACCAGAGGGCAGATATTACAAAGCCTATAAAAGTGACATAATCTATTAGAAAGACATTTTTTGGTGTGGCATATAATGATTCAACTTTAAGTGTTTCACATACTAGCCTTAATTGATATACGTGCTTTTAATAGATTTGGCTGTAGATAAGTATGTCATCAAAATAGACTACAACAAACTTACCTAAATAATCTTTCAATACATGAGTCATTACGTGCATGAAAGTGCTAAGAGCATTAGACAGCCCAAATGGCATGACTAACCACTCATACAACCCACCTTTAGTTTTAATGGTGGTTTCCATTCATCACCTTATCAAATTTTAACCTGATGGTACCCACTTTTTAAATCTATTTTTGAAAATAAAGGCTCTAGCTAACATTTCAAATAGGTCATCTAACCTAGGGATGGGGAACATATATTTAATAGTGATTTTATTAGTTTCCTACTATCTATGCACATCCCTCCAAGTTCCATCCTTCATGGGGACTAAGAGAGGGGAACAGTACATGAACTTAAGCTTTCATTGACAAATCCCTTTTCAATTAAATTTAGTAACTTGTCGCTTTAATTTTTCATGGTCTTGGGGGCTAAGTTTCTAATGGGGAAAATGGGTAAGGTAGAGTTTGGATCAGATTGATAGCGTGCTAGATATTTCTCATGGGTGGTAACTTTAGGTAATTCATCTACAAAAGACATCTTTGAATTCATCTAGTAGTTGTTTTGCTATGATAGAGATTTCTTCTATGGGTTGAGGCTCCACCAATGTCTTTTTTTCTTGTAAGGCAATCAAGGAGAGTTCCTGTCTTAAGTTCTCTTTTGAGGGTAAGTAGGTTGATGAAATTTATCTTTAGTTCTTCCTTCCAAATCTGATTTGGGACTGATCTAGGTTGATAAGGGTGCAATATAAGTATTTTTCCCTCTATATTTAAATGAGTAGTTGGTTTTTTGTCAGCTCTAGGTGGGGTTGACCAATAATGGGTATATGATGATTTAGCCCACTTGGAGAAATATTAATGGGTCTTACAGACTTATACTATGGATCTTGCTCAGCACTAACTGATATGCTTCTTCTAAGGTATGGATGTCCTTAATACACATTTCTTTGTGTAAATTTTCTCTTAGACCTATTCTAAAACATGAGAGGGTTACCCTTGGCTCCTCATCAATCTTGCAATTCAGCAAAATTTATCAAGTTAGACTATATATTCAACATCTGATCTATCATCTTGTGTATATTTGCTCTATTGGTCAAGTAATTTTATTCAATAGTTTATAGGAACATATTTCTCTCTTAACTTGCTTTTCATCCCTTCTGAAGTGATGATGGGTTCTTATCCCCTCATTTCTAGTAAATGCTCCCACATTTCTCCAATATGTCTTAGCAAGCCCAAACAATTTAAGATCAACAAATCATAGTTTTCTAGCCTTGGACATGTCAAACCATCAAAATAACTATCCATTATTGATTCTCCCTTCAAACAAGGCCACATCAATTTTGACATGCCTATAGTTGAGTCATTTTCTATAGGCCCTCATGGTCTCTGCTGCATCTAGATTATTAACCCTATGAGGAGGTCTAGTTTAGATGGTTTCTATAGATACTGGTGGTAGGATTTTCCTCACATTCTCTTCCCAACTCAAATTTCTAGTCTTTGGCTCCAAATTAGCATGTTCTATCAATGCTTTAGCCCAAGGAGAGGGCTATGATTCCATTTTAGGTTTGATGGATTGTCTTTAGAAATATATTCAAGTCTAGAAGGAGGTAGGTAATAGAATAAGACATTATTCTATGACCCAGACTTTGATACCAAAATGATGAAGCAAGATAAAAGGACTGGGTATATGGGTGGAGGAGTTTGAGATAATCTCAAGAGAAACTTAGAATATGAGGCATTAGCTCTTGAGATTGATTGAACTCACTTTGTCAAGAATAGAAAATCAAAGCATATATGAAAGAAGGCCATACCACCTAGGGGTTTTACTCCTCTCATTAATAGGTCGGAATCTCATTTATCACATTTGGGGATCAAAAGGAAATAGAAATAGGTGGCTATCCTATGATACACACAAGTGACCATAGCTAGAAGGAATATTAAGAGAGAACAATGGAGAAGTGATCGATATACTTGAATGTAAGAGGGCCTCTCCTCAGCTACTTTGAACATCAACTGGTTAGCCACCATGGTTGGCTCAAATTAATAGGTGTGTGTCTTCTATGTAGTAGGATAAGAGATAAGGAAGGACAAAGATAGAGGAAAAGGAGAAAGTAGATGGGGGGGTAAATGGCCCTCACAACCAACCCTAACAAGGGAGTCAGGATCAAAAGTTGATCAAGGTTACTTATAGTATTCCTCTCTAGGGCACCCTTAAGTCTATTTATAGGGGACAAAAAGATAACCCTATTTAATAATAGATAAAGTCACAAGTGGGTGGGCATTGACAATGGTGACGTGGCTTGTGGTCGTTTGCTAGGGTAATTTGTGCCAATTCAACTCGTGTCGTGTCAGCCACTGGAATGTCTAGTGGAGAGAACCTCTAGGGCATTCCATTGTTATCAACCTTTGTTCATAGTTAATACCCTTGATTCTTGTGCTGCATCATCATGCCTGTCAGCATTTTGCATTTGTAGAGAGGAAGAAGGTTGGGAGAATTATTGTAAAGAGGATTAATTTTGACTGTTGACTAGAGTTTTCCAAAGTGGACACAAAGGTCTTGGGGAAGAACACATCAAAACTTGTTTCTTAAGCGTTGCTATCAACCTAATTGCCCAAAGATTGACCTTTGACTAACAAATGAGGTAAATCAGTCGGCTCACGGCTGGTGATTCGGTCGATGTTTCGTGCCTGACAATTAATTGTGTCACGAACTGATAGAAGCTGCCCTCAATTAGGTGGATGGCACGGGGGTGGAGTGGCACGAATATGGGCGGTGGTTTCGGCAGTGCCCATTGGGGTGACACTGGTTGGTGATGTGCATAATGGCGTATGATGTAGGGTGACAGGGGTGCAATAGCTCGAGATAAAGGTGATGGAATGAAACGAGCCTAAAATGTTGACAATAGTGAGATGGAGAGAAAAACATTGGATGGAGGAGTGAGGACAGTGGACGAAGGTTGAACAATGATGGATGGAGACTTAAGGATGGACAGCCTCTCCCTCACAAAGTGAATGAAGGTCTCAACCTAAGAATAAAAATAACTCCTTCACTAACCTAATCAAGGGGTGCAAGAGGTCATTTATAGCCTCCATGACGCTTTTTGTGATTAGAGATTCCACAATGATTGATTAAAAATAAACAAGACATAATAATAAAGGAAAGTCATTCCTCAATCAACTTTTGGATGAGGCATCGGTGATGTGGACGGTCATCTCGCTCTAAAGTCCTCATCATTATCGTACTCTGCCATGTTCTTCAAACACTCAAGGGCAAGACATAGTTATTAAGGCCTCAAGATCCTCATCCAGGATATGTTATTAGAGGATTTTGAGGCTGCTAAACAAATTAGACATCTTATTCAATTCTAGAAGGAAGCATTCTTGCATAAAGCAATATTGTGGGAGATACCTACTTCCAAGCTTGAGAATAGAAGGTTTGGGGGAATGAGAGGATGACGAAACTAATAACCCATCACTTGAGTGACGGCAATGTGGCCTTTCTTCAGGAGAGTGCATGCTAGAAGTGGCCATTTTATGACCGAACTATTGACCAGAGGGCCGCTGGTTCAAGAAGAGAACACATTTAGACTGGTCCATTAATTATTGACCAATGACTAAAGTTACCCATTGACTAGAGTTGACTGTAGATTAGAGTAGTCTTGACTCTTGACCTATGAATGACGATGACAGAAGTTGAATGCAGCTCTAGTGGTTAGTTCGTGGCGGTTCACTAAATAAAATAGGTGGGAGAATATTGACCCCAATTGGTTGGAAAACAAAACGAGTGGTTCAGTGGAAGGGCAAAGTGGACTGATGGAGTTGCTCCAGCTTGTTAGAGGATCATTGTCACCGGCAATTTTCTTCTGCAAGTTAGATTTGGGCGTAATTTGTTTTATGGGTGGTTACTCTTTTTGTTTCAGGTTTAATCGTGGTCGTCCATCTCCAGGAGTTATAACGGTGAGGATGTTGTCACCATGGATGTGACGCTAGCTAGACGAAAGTTAGGAATCTTCTCTCTCTCTCCTCCAATGATTGACCACCCTATATAAAGTGCTATGTGTTCGATGAAATGCTGATAAAATAATTTCAAATTCACCCAGTTCATTTTCAGTTTTCTTTTCTTGATTTTCACCACTTCTAATTTGGGAAGTTCTTTGAGGCTTTCTGGCTTTGCAGAGCCAACAAGTGGTATTAAAGTCATTCGACTCCACAAGATCAAGAAATGGTGAAGAAGATAGGTGAGATGAGTACCTTCAACGAGTGGTAGAGAGGGTAGTGCCGGCACCCTCTCTCAAACTCTCGAAGACAAACTATGAAGTTTGGTCTATGTTTATGGAGGTACACCTTGATTCTCATGACTTGTGGCAGGCTATTGTTGGATAAAATGTCTCAAATAAAAAGGATCGCTTGACATTGTCTATCATCATTAGTGCAATTCTAAAAGATCTGCTGGTGATTCTTGACACCAAGAAGACGATGAAAGAAAATTAGAGATCTTGCAACAATGGAATCTCAACTTGGACAAAGTGATTTAGTCCTACATTCAAGGCTGAAAGCACGACTTTGAAATGCTCACAATGGCCAAGATAGACTCAATTGTGGATTTCACAATAAAATTCATGCAAATTCTCTCTAAATTGTGGACTTTGGGTGAGTGATGGAAGAACGTGACATTGTGTAGTGATTCTTGAGGGCATTACCTTCAAAATTCGACGCACTCACCTTGTCCTTGGAGCAATATGGAGATCTAGACAAGGTGAGCTTAGATGAAGTCATTGGCTCTTTCACTGTTCATGAGCTATGGCTCAAAGAGTGGGAGTCTTGTGAAGAGGAGCAAGTCTTACTGGCCAAGGTGCTGAGTAAAACCAAGATCTCGAATTAGGAGTCATCCTCACAAGGCAAAGGTCGTCATCACAGCACGTGGCAAGGAAGGAGGCTCAGGGTCGTTGCCGAGGACGTGCTCCACCTCAAGATAAAGATAAAGAGAAGAAGTTCATTGAAAAATTACCAATTTAGTGCTACAATTGCCAGAAGTATGGCCACTATGCATATGAATGTCGAAAGCGTAGAGAAAGAGAGGATGATCGGCGTATATGGTGGGAGACCACTCGGCAGCAGCAATAACAAACTCCTCTACTTTGGTGGTGGCAACATCCTCTCTCTAATGGCTGTGGTTGAAGAGGCAAGTGATTTGCTTCTTCATCAATCTAAGGGTGTGCTCTTTGATCCAAACACTTAGGTACTTAGACATTGAGCTACGAATCACATGTCCGGGTACCAAAATTTCTTCTATAGCCTCAATGGTCTCTATCTAGATTTGTGAAATTTGAGGATAATTCAAGATCAAAATTGAAGGCCGTGGTGACATTGAATTTTCTCAAAAGATAGAAAAAATTCTCTGGTTACAAAATATACTATTTGTACTTAATGGCCGCGAATATCTTAGTCTCGGTTGCTTAGATGAAGAAGGCTGCCGTATGACTATAGCTAGAAGCAAGTTGACTATTTTTTGTGATGATCAATTACTTCAAAAGTACGAGATCCGAGGCTTCTATCTATTGAAGCTCAATGTAGTGGATCAATGCATGGTCACTACTGAGGACAATTTTGAAGACTGCTGTGACACTCTTAATTTGGACATCTTAGTTTTCATGCGTTGAAGAAAATGTCCAGTAAAACATTTATTGAAGGACTCCTATGGATTAATGTGTTGAGTCAACTCTATCGAAGTTGTGTTGTAGGAACCAACAAAGTGTTATTTCCTTAGACATCCTCTTTTTAAGCATCTAAGCATTAGAGCTCATTGATAACGGATATTGTGACCCAATTACAACTCACCCACCTTAGGGGAAATCGGTATTTCCTTCTACTCATTGATTATTTTCTAGACTAACGGGTGACAATGTTGGAGTAGAAATTTGAAGCCTTTGAAGCCTTCAAGTATTTCAAAACATTAGCCAAAACATAGGAAGGAGCTGAAGATAAAGACCTTCGAATCTAACGAAGGAGAGAGAGTTCATGTCCATAATTCTCAAGCTTTTGTCTCTCACATGGCATCAAGAGGCAATTGACTATGCCTTACTCATCTTAGTAGAATGGGGGTAGTGGAGAGGAAGAATAGGACTGTGATGTCCATTATCGAGCCATGTTGAAGGCAAAAGAACTCCTAGAGAGTTGCAGAAGAGGTAGTAAGCACTGCCATTTACATCCTTAATTGGTCTTTCACCAAAAGTTTGCAGAGTTAAACCCATACGAAAAGTGGACTAGACAAAAGCTAGTAAGTTGACCATTTATGGACCTTCGGGTCAATTGTCCATGTGAACCATTGGAGGACATTTGAGCAAGCTAGAAGACCGAAGTCAACCCATTCAAAGGCTTATAGATGCTTTGACTTGGTAAACGCTAAGGTCACTATCAGCTGCGATATGATCTTTTGAAGAAGAAGTGTAGTGGAATTGGTCAAAACAATGTGTAAAATTGAACTCTTTTACTTTCTTACCTGATTTACTATCTTATTAGAGTATGGAAGAAGAGGTTGACTGTGTTAACGATGAGGTAGAGGCCTTTGCTCCACGTGAAGACTTCCAATCTCACATAGTGACTCGAAGAAAACAAAACTTGAAGATCTGAAGTGTAGCTGACTTGTACTAATAAATAAGCCCAATTACAATGATGATCAAGTATGCATGATTGTTGGTGAAGAATCTTCTATTACTCCAGAGGCTACCTAAGAGGAATGTGGAGACAAGTTATGAAGGAAGAGATGTTGGCCATTGACTAAAGTCATACATGGGGAGCTAGTGCCCTCACCGGAAGATTGCAAAACCAATCGGGCTAAAATGGATCACTTCAAATTGAAGAAGAATCCACAAGGAGAAGTCATTAAACATAAGGCTCAACTTGTGGTCAAAGGGTACTCACAAAGGAAGGGGATTGACTATGAGGAAGTATTTTGCCCATGTGGTCCGATTTGAGTGAATAAGAACTCGAATTGCCTTAACAGTTATGAGGGATGGATGATTCATCATCTTGATGTCAAATTGACATTCTCAATGGTGATATTGAAGAAAATATCTATGTTAAGCAACCTGATGGGTTCACTATGGAAGGCAAGGTCATGTTCTCCGATTAAAAAATGTTTTGTACAACTTGAAGCAAGCTTTGAGAGTTTGAGTACTTCAAGCTTCATCAATGTCTCCTCTCACTTGGCTTCATGAAGAGTCAACATGAGCAAGCTCTTTATCTCATGAGATCAAGTCATGAAGTCCTAATTGTGAGAGTGTATGTTAATGATTTGATTATTACAGGGGTCAAAGGCTGAAGGTATTGAGAAGTTCAAGCATAAATAAAGCTCAAATTCGACATGAGTGATCTAAGATCACTAAGCTCATATTTGGGACTCGAGGTAAAGTAAGATGAAGATTTTATCTTTTTGTCTCAAAAGGCCTATGCCTAAAGATCCCATAGCATGCAAGGATGGGAGATTGCAATGCTGTCTCTACTTCTCTTGGAGCCCGATCTAAATTCACTTGAAATGAAGGGAAGCATAAGGGTGAATTCCACGGATTTTAGGAGTCTAATCATGAGGCTAAGATACATGACACACAAGACTTGATTTACTCTACTCTGTGAGAATAAGTAGATTCATGGATAATTCTATTTGGAGTATTTCAATGGGGTCAAGTGGGTGCTGAGATATGTGAAAGGCACAGTTGACTTTGGAGTTATTCTATAAGAAAGGAAACTCATTTTCTAAACTAATTGGGTTCAGTGACAATGATTTTGCAAGAGATACTAGTGATCAAAAAGCACCTATAGTCACATTTTCTTTTTTCGGTGGAATGATAGTCAACTGGTTGTCTTAGAAGCAGAACATTGTTGTATTATCTTCTTCGGAAGTTGAGTATATTGTAGCCATGTTAGCAGCTTGTTAAGGAGTGTGGATGAATCAATTGATAAGTGAGATGAAAGGTGAGGAGCCAACGGCTATGAGATTGATGGTTGACAATCAATCAACCATTACCTTGAGCAAGAATCCAATCCATCATAAATCTGAATCAATCACATTGACACAAGGTATCATTTCATTTGTCATGTGTCAAGACAAGAAGATGGAGATTGGCACGTTCGGACGGAGATCAACTAATAGATATATTCACTAAAGCTCTTAGAAAGTTGAAATTTCAAAAGATGCGGGTCGTATTTAGAATACGAAGTCTTTGCATGAAGGAGCTAAAGCAAGGAGGAGAATGATAGGAGTGCTCTAGCTCATCGCAGGATCATTGTCCCCGATGGTTTTCTCCGGCAAGCCGGATTTGTAGTGTTTTTGGGTGGTTATCTTTTGTTTCAGGTTTTAATCTGGTCCGTCCATCTCCAGGAGTTATAATGGCGAGGATGTTGCCACCACAGATGCGGCTTTAGCAGGACAAAAAGTTAGTTAGGAACCACTCTCTCTCTCTCTCCAGCGATTGGCCACCCTATATAAAGGGCTGTGTTTGACGAAATGCTGACATAATGATTTCAAATTTACGAGTTCATTTTTTAGTTTTTTTTTCTTTTGATTTTCACTTCCAATTGGGGAAGTTCTTGGAGGCTTTCTTGCATTGTGGAGCCAACATGGGCGGAGTGGACATTAGTTTCGGTAGTAGCTCACCGAGCAATGCAAAGGTTGAAGTCATATTGTGGTGATTGGAGGGAGCCAGATGATGGACCGAGGATGACATACATTCGACTGCGCGTGTGTGGTGATCCAACTCCTTCCAATGTCATCATGGCATGACTGACAACCTTGTGGCACCAGCAGCTGCCATCCCCAGAGGTTGTTCATCATTGGGAAGGTCTTGGCGGCAGCAACCATCCCTGCAAGATGGCTAATGCTTGAGGCCCTTGGGGATGCTAGCACACTTGCAGCCATAATTGTGGTGGCACGGCAGAGGTCTGATGTGGTAGCAGTGAAGTGAAGCTTGGTTCTATCGGAGGACCCTTAGAAGGGAGGAGATGGATTTGACAAAATGCAGAAAGAGCGAGAGAGAGAGAGAGAGAGAGAGAGAGAGAGAGAGAGAGAGAGAGAGAGAGAGAGAGAGAGAGAGAGAGAGAGAGAGAAGAGAGAGAGAGAGAGAGAGAGAGAGAGAGAGAGAGAGGTGGCCGCTATTTATGATCTTGGGCTTTTATCTATTAGTCTAAATATAACCAGAATAGCTAAAACAGATGTTGTTTTATTTTTTTAAATAACTTCTTATCAATGCCCTCATTCACCCACTTTCTTTAGCCTAAATTTGAGTGAACTACACTAGCATAGTTCAAACCTAGGTCATTTTAGGTTTCTCTAGGTAAAAAAGGTAATTTCCCACAACCTCATATATATTAGTTTTGTTTTGTTACTTTTTATAAGTTACAATTAACATGTAATTTGGATTAGGAAATTATAGATTTATCTTGTAATCATTTCTCCCCCTTGCCCCATCTCTCCCTCCTCCATTCCCTCTCTCTCTACCGCAAATGACACAATAAAAATACTGACTTAATGATGATTTAATCATTTGGTCCCACTTAAAAATTATATAAATAGAAATCTCATTCTTGAGTCCACCAAAATATGTCATTTATGACAATCTTCACCCTGAGTTTACAAAATGAATAATCTTTTTGCCCCTTGAGTCTACAGGATTAGAACTCATTCCTTGAGTTCAGAGGGTTGTTAGAATATATTAATAGAGGTCTATAACTCAGGATTAAGAAGAGAACTCAAAATAGATTCAAAAAAATTGAACTCTTTTTGAGCTATAAGAGGACCCTTTAAATAGGATGAAGTCTTGTTATAACTAACATAGAAACTATGAAATTTGTTAAAATTTTCAAAGTAGACCATCTTGAGTTAAGGTTGACCTAAATTGTGTCTTCAGGTATCTTGGGCCTTTGATTCACTTGACTTGAGTTGAAATTAGATTTGTGAGCTGAAAAGTGTCTTGATACTTTTTGATCCTCCAATCAACTTGCATTCATTGAAAATTAGCTTCTTTTGCAGTTAAGTGCAAAATGATGAATCAGGCATTAAAAATGTCTCTAAATATTTGTTATTGACCACCTAGTCGAAAATCTTTCTCTCTTCTGATGATTGCGTCTTCTAAGCTACATCATAGCAGAAGAGAAATGGATCTACTTTGGCCTCAGGAGATCAAGACGTATTATGATTAGGAGATTAATTTAGTATTCGTCGAATAAAATAAATGCTTATTAAGAGAATTTACTCGAGGTGCTCTAAAATAAAAACTTCATTGTTTCATCAGTTTATTTGATTTATGACGACTGAACGCCAAATAATTCTAGATTTCTAGTCCAGGCAGAAAACTTGTTATTGTCAGACCTCGAATACCGAGCCCGAAAA
>JANEYH010000051.1:0-26137 GCA_024713555.1 Spirodela polyrhiza | reverse complement strand
ACATATATCTTTACTGGCTTGAGTTTTGAGTTTATCAACTCGTTGATGAAGTCTGCCATCCAAACACCTTGATAGGTAGCTAAGCTCAACGAAACATATTCAGCTTCACAAGATGAAAGTGATGTCACCTTTTGTGTTTGAGATGCCCAATTAATTACATTTCCATAGAGATAGAAAATAAAACCAGAGGTACTTTCCTTTCCTCTATATCTCCTCCATAGTCACTATCACTGTAGCCCACTAGATCAAGATTTTCTCCCTTCTTGTACTCCAAACCATAATTGAGAGTGCCTTTGATATACTTCAAAATTCTCTTAGCACTCTTGAAATGTTCAGATGTTAGGTTCTCCATGAAACAACTAAGAAACCTGACACTGAATAATAGGTCTGGTCTAGTATGAGTGAGATATCTTAATGATCCCATTAGACTTCTATAAATAGTTGAATTTACCTTATGTTCACCTTCTTTCTATCTGAAATGTGGTTGTACCTCAAGTAGGGTCTAAGAGAGATTGCAGCTCTCCATATCATATTCTTTCAAGATTTTCATAACATAGCTTTTCGTGAAAGGTAAATTCCTCTTTCACTTTGCTTCACTTGAATTTTGAGATATGAGGACAGATATCCTAGATCAATCATCTCGAAAAGACTCTTCATCTTTTCTTTGAAATCTCTAATCACTTATGTAGGTCTTCTAGTAATCAGTAGATCATCAACATAAATACCAACATATAGTTGAGAGTTTGACCTTTTATCATGGTAAATTGCAAGTTTAAATTCACTTCTTGTTAGGCCCAAAGAGTTTAAACTTTTCTCTAGCTTAGAGTACTAGGCTCTAGGGGCCTACTTTAGGCCATAGAGAGCTTTGTGCAGCTTACACACACAATCTTCTTTGCCCTTGACTTCAAAGCCCTTTGGTTGTGTCACATAAATGTTTTCTGAAATTTCACCATTCAAGAAAGCTAACTTTACATCCATGTGATGGACTTTCCATCCAAAGTGAGCAAATAATGCAATAAGAATTCGTATGGTTTTAAGTCTGGCCATAGGAGAGAAAATGTCAAAAAAATCAACTCCATATCTCTAGGCATAGCCTTTAGCAACTAGTCAGGCTTTATGTCTAATAATTTCTCCAGCTAGATCTCTCTTCACTTTTAAGACCAATTTCAAACCAATTGGACAATAGTTTGAGGGTAATGTGACTAGGGACCAAGTGCAATTCTTCTTAATCTGTGTCAATTCCTCAATCATGGCTGACTTCCACACATTTGAGGTCAAAGCTTCATCGAAGGTCTTTGGTTTGTCTTCACTAACAAAATGATATTCTTCTTCATTATCATCTTATCGAGTCTCAGAATACAATTGTGAGAGACTTTTGAATTTCTGAGGCCTTTCGATGCTTTGACTCTTAGAGGAATTCGAGGCCTCTATTCTAGGTTGTTCATGTTTAGAGTTGACTTGGTCAACACTGTCACCAGTGGTGACCGGTGGAGATGTGGCATCACTCCTTGATTCTTTAGTTGTTGTGATTCAGTCCCAGCTCTTGTTATCCTCAAACACTACATCTCTCATAATATGGATGGATTGTGTGTTGGGATCATATGCTCTATAACCTTTTATCCCTTTTTTATATCTTATGAAAATCATAGGAGTGCTTTGATCATCAAGTTTTTTTAAGGAATTTTCAAGTTTCTTGACATAGACAACACATCCAAAAACTTGTAGAAAGTCAACCTGAGGTTTCCTCCCGATCCAAGCTTCATAAGGTGTTTTCTCACTAACACTTTTAGTAGGTGCTCAATTTAGAAGACACACTGCAGTGTTGACAGCTTCTCCCTAGAACTCCTTCGACAAACTCTTAGCTTTTAGCATAGATCTTGTCATTTCCATGACCGACCTATTTCTCCTCTCAACCACCCCATTTTTTTGAGGAGAGTACAGGGTAATGAGTTGTCTTCTAATCCTACTTTCTTCATAGAATTTTGAGAATTAATTTGAATTGAATTCTCCTCCTTGATCTGTCCTCAAACATGAGATCTTGAGATTTTTTTCAGCTTCTACCAGGGATTTAAATCTCTTAAAAGTATCTAGAGCTTCGGATTTTTTTTCAACATTGAAACCCACATCATGCATGAATGATCATCCACCAATAGTAGAAAATACTTACTTTCACCTAGAGTGTGGGGCTCAATTGATCCACATATATCTCCATGGACTAATTCTAGAGGTCTGGAGGCTCGAAATTAAGTTTTTGATGGAAAGGTCAATCTCACTTGCTTTGAATTTACATAGTCTTGGCATAGATCACCATTCTTGTCTATTCTACGCAAACCTCTGACCATGTTTTGTGAAAAAGGTAAATTCAAGTAAGTGAAGTTGAGATGGCCATACCTCTTGTGCCACAGCCAGGAAGTGTCTTCATTGACATGATAGCAACCTTCAACAATGTCCAATTGAAGAAGATACAATTAAGCTTCAGTTCTCTTCATTCTTGTCAACAATACTCCATTTCTATCATGAATAGTGAGGATCCCATTATGTGGAGCAATTTTGCATCCTTGCTTATCGAGTCATCCGAGACTCAGTATGTTTGCCTTGAGACTTGGTGTGTAAAATACATTAGTCAGTGTGACTTTGCTCCCACCTTTAGTGTTCAAGAGAATTTTACCTTGTCCTTCAATGGGGATTCTTGAGTCGTCTCTGAATTTTACTCTGCCCTTGTAGGTCAAGTCAAGGTCAAAGAAAAGGTTCTTTTCCCTTATCATGTGAGAAGTGGTCCCTATATCAAGATACCACATCCCACTCTTCAATTCTGTATGAGACACTCCTTGGAGAAGAATTTCAGTTTCCTCATGTGCCATTAGATGGAAGGATTCAGATTCCAAGTCCTGCTCTTCAGAAACATTCACCTTCTCGACCTCTAGTTTAGACTTTTCTTTTTTGGGCAGTCGACACTCATTTGCATAGTGCCCTTTCTTTTGATAATTGTAGTATGTGACAATGGACCTATCTCTTGGCTTATCATCTTCATCACTATCTTGAGGCTTAGATGCAGCTCTTTCATGCCTTCTGCCCCATCCTTTGCCTCTTCCTTAGCTGTTTCCCCTTCCTCTTGATTGAGATTCTTCAGCTTCTTTCATTTTCCCCATTGCTCGAGCCAACAGAACTTTTTCTTCTCATTTGGTTGAGCGATCTTTCAATTTGTCTTCATGAATCTTCAATGTTGCAATCATTTCCTCAAGAGAGATGCTATTGAGATCTTGAAACTACTCGATTGATGTTGTAATGGAGACAAATTTACCTGAGACAGATTATAGAAGTTTTGCAGATACCTCTTCATCTGGATATTTTCCTCCTAGGCTCCTTAATTCGACCACAACACGGGTCAACTTGTTGAAATAGTCCATGATGAGCTTGTCCTCATCCATCGAGAGATTTTCGTATTCTCTTTAGAGGGACTAGATTCGGGCCGTCCGCAATGGTGGCACTCCTCCTCTGTTCTTGACTTTCAAGAACGTCCACATTTACTCAACTGTTTTCTCCACATCTAATTTATGAGAGATCTCATCAAAAAAAGTGATGTATAAAATTGACATCACTTGTCTATCTCTCTTTCTTATTGGGTTTTCTGCCTTGATGACGTCTCATAGCTCAAGACCTTCAAGATGTAGACACATTCAAGGTACCCACACTTGATAGTTAAGCTTGGTAAGAACCGAGAAGGTACCAATCTGAGAGGGTTATTCTACTCCTTTTACTCCTCCCGTGACCACGAGTTCCTGGGATGCTTTTGCCTATCGCAGTGCCATTGCTAATTGAGACATGTGGATCAGAAATGCTCTAATACCAAATGTAGGGTCTAACCTTACGATCCTTCACCTAGAACAACCAAGAGCGAGACAAGAGAGGATAAAGAGAAGAAAAGAGACCCTAATTTCATCGAGGGAGAAAGAAAAAACAAAGTCTAGCCACAGCACAAAGCTTTGGACTTGTCCTCTTATAGGATTAGGTCAAACAGCTGTAACTTATGTGGCGCAATCAAGACTGTTATGACCCCACACAATAAACGGCCAGGATTATAATGTCAGTTTCTCCAAAAAAAAATTCAAAAAGGATAGAAGGGAGAGATGCTGTCAATATGCTGGATTTTTGTCAAATACCTTCGATCCATCGAGATTAATCCCAACAGATGGACACAGTGGCAGATGGTGATGATGGTTGACGGCAGACAGTGATGAAGGACAGCAGATAGTGGTGACGAGCGAATGGTGACAGTGGACTGAGTGGGAGGTGATGGCGGACAGTGGAGGATGGTGGTGGCGATGGATAATGGCCCTCATGTTTTCTCCTTGTGGAGCGAATGACCCTCACAGCCTCTCCTTGTAGAGCGAAAGAGTTAAACCTTGAATCTAAATTCTTCTTCTCTATCCTTCATCTATGGCTACATCGAGATACTTATAGCTACTAGAAAATAATTAAGGAAGGAAACTATGGTGTAATGAAGACTTATCATGGCCCTTCCCCCTTGGCCCTGTGGATCCCTATATATAGGGGTGGAGAGCCACTGCCAAAGGGAGCAGTCTTTTTGGAAAGAAGAATACGTGTTGCTGATCCACGCTGAAGTAGAAAAGAAGAGAGGAAGGGTCTGAGGGGAAGGGGAACACTCGACAGCTGATGCCGCTACTAGGCTGCTGACTTCTCGCCATGCTGCTATCTGTACACCCACCCTATGCTATCACCAACAGTGCTGCAGACGTGCACCAGCCACATGCCGATGCGTGCCCTGTTATGCGCCTGTACTGCAGGTCATCACCATGCCTCTGCATGTGGCCAGTTGATGGGGATCAAATGATGAGATTCAGTGCATCCACGCATTCAACACCTCCGCCATCAGTTACGCTGCAACAAAGATCAACAACGCATCTGATGCGTTGGATCTCCTCGCTTGATCTTTGTTGCAGCATAACTGATGGCGGAGGTGTTGAATGCGTGGATGCACTGGATCTCATCATTTGATCCCCATCAACTGGCCACATGCAGAGGCATGGTGATGACCTGCAAGACAGGCGCATAACAGGGCGTGCATCGGCATGTGGCTGGTGCACATCTGCAGCACTGTTGGTGATAGCATAGGGTGGGTGTACAGGTAGCAGCATGGCGAGAAGTCAGCAGCCTAGTAGCGGCATCGGCTGTCGAGTGTTCCCCTTCCCCTCAGACCCTTACTCTCTTCTTTTCTACTTCAGTGTGGATCAACAACACGTATTCTTCTTTCCAAAAAGACTGCTCCCTTTGGTAGTGGCTCTCCACCCCTATATATAGGGATCCACAAGGCTAAGGGGGAAGGGCCATGATAAGTCTTCATTATCATGAGCTAATAATTTAGTCCTCATTATCATGATGTTTTTAGTCTTAACTCATGATAAATAGACTTATTTTTATGTTAAATCGTGAAAAGTGGTTTCTAGTTGATTAATATGAATTTTTACTTAATTATATGATTTTATAATTTTATTTTGTTGAGAGAAATGAAAAAAAAAACAAAAAATCTGCCGGCCACTCGGGCCTACTAGTGGGTTGAAGGCCTAGTCGGGCGGAGTCACTGAGTGGCTAAGGACCGTGAGCTTAAGGCTCAAGCAGCTAAGGACCGTGAGCTTGAGGCTCAAATGGCTGGTGACACAGACCACAAGCTATGCGCTCAAGCAGCTGACATGTGCGTCACTCCCCTTCCATGTCACCAGTGACCAGCCAGGCGTGGGGCAAAGAGTGTTCGTACACACGTGGGTGATTTGTACTTATTGATGGCTAAAGAAGTGCCCATATTATATGCGTGTGAAACTCGCCCAGAAAATCAATGTGGGACTAAACCCTGTGCCTTACTTTTTCCCGCATATTTTCTAAATACCAATAATGCCCCTAACTGACCATTATAAAATTATCCTTATGACATGATACATTGAGGGCATTATAGTACTTATTTTATGTTTCCCCCTTTCTCTCTCTCATAGGCAGATAATTGGCGAAGAAATTGCGATTTCCGGAGAGCGATTAAGCTACAAAAATCATCAAAAATTTAGCAAAAACTTAGTCAACGCGATTCACGGAGCATCATGGCCGAAATTGGTGTAAGATTCTAGACAAAACATTGCGAACTCAACAAAAAAATTATCTCCATTTGATCAACGAACAAGCCGTCGCCGGGAAAAGGATGATCCACTAGGAGACGAGTTGCCACCTCCTGAGAGCATACCAAATGCGATAAAGGACCTCCTCTCGCTGCACTAACTTGAGGACAAAGCTCCTAAGACGCGTCCCACCTTCATCCATCACACCTCCGTTGAGTGACAGTCGCCGAAGGACCGCAAGTCGCTATTTTTTCATTCCGCCTGGTGATAGCTGCCAGAAACGATTTGGCAATCCATTTCACCGATTTCTGGGCTTCGAAAGAAGTTTCTAGAGATCACCCACATCATCTTTGTCCAAGGAGAGCTTTCGAGGCCGTGGACATTGCACGATTTCTTTTGTAAATAAGCAGAATTCCAACGATCACCACTATGAAGTCGGAACTCTATTTTTCTTATTTTAAACTTTATTTTCATTTAAATTAGTAATCTTTGACACAATCTCAACATCTCATATATTTCGTACTTGAGTTACAATTCTTCGGGCTTTTACAGAACTAATTTGATCTATTAATTTGACAATAATCGCTTACGAAAGAATCACAGGTCGGAACTCTGTTTTCGTCTAATTCATGTCCTTTAGGCACTGACATCACCTGACGTCATTGCCTTATTTCCTTTTTGCATTTATTAAATAGGTTATATTTATCATTCAGTTAGAAGATCATAAAAAATCATATTCCTTCAAGAAAATTCTGAAATATTACCCAATACTATATTATATCCCTATGATTGACTTGGAAATTTCTCACTATTTTTGGAATCTCTTATCAATTTATAATTGATTTATTCACTCTGATAAACATTTAAAATTCCAAGAATTGGTCTTTTCTAGTTTTATAAATTTTAAATTTGTGTGATTTATTATATAACGATTAATTCACGTTAGGCCATGCTTGGGTTTTTATCTCCTATTTCAGGTTTTTATCTACACAAGTCACACGCTATAGTCTTCCACCCCACTACCACTACTCCCAATGTCGCTGCCACTACATTTTTACAAATCTTTGCATAGCCATGCCATGTCTTGGTTTTCTTCCATGTATGTAGAAACCGTTATAGTTGTGCTATAGGGTTTCCTAGGCTCTACAATGTCTGATTTTCTTTATACGCTAAGAGATTGGGTGGTGGTAGAAGTCAAGGGGTGGGTTCTCTTTTTTGGGAAGCTAGATCTTAAAAGATCTTGAGGCTAGACAAAATACCAAGAGGGGGGGTGAATTGATATTTTAGAAATCTCAAATTTTTTTTCCGGATGCTAGATGTGTAAACACATGTGTTAACCTAGCTCTACATGATTATCTATATACAAAATGACTTTTTCTTTCTTTTGACAGGATCTCACTATGAGGCAAGAGCTTTTTATATTGGTTCGCCCCTCACTTGGCTACTTCTATTTTCAGAGGATCATTCCTACCGTTATTCTACTATTTCCATCAGAAATACACACTTATTTTAACGGGATCAGCAGCCCCAATATCTCAGGCTCATCCTCGAGAGAGATCCAACCCCTTCCAAGCCAAATAGGGCTTAGAGCACCTCATGCCTTTGCCCAATCTCACTCTTTCTTCACCACTCAGTTACCTCAAATCTTGATGGAGAGCCTACTTGATAGATTTAAGCTTCATCTTGATCACCAATCATTGATGAAGACGGATGATATAATATGCTCCTAGTTAAAGCTCGACGGTGATGAATCTTGATCGTGAGAGATATTTTTCATTGTTGATCAAAGTGAAATCGTTGTTGTTGATCTCATTTGCCTCCTTTACTTGTAGGACATCGTCCTCCAATGGATTGCCATGATTTTCTCGAGAGATAGTTAGAAGGTCAATTTGAATACTTACCATTTTTCGGAATGTGTGGCAACGACCTTTAACCCTTGAGAATTTAATATCTTTCTATTCTTTGATCCGTTTGATTTGAAATTTAAATTAAAGATTCATCTCTTATGATGCATCATAATCACACATTAAATACTATCATAATAGGATATTAATGCATTATCCACCTACAAAATAAACATAAAAATTACTTAATTTCATCCTTGGCATAAAAAAAACATAAGTCACTTAAACAAAGATAAAAGACCATAATTTTATGACTAACACACATCCAAGGAAAAATACCTTGAGAGTTTTTATCACAGCCACTAAAAAGCCCATTAAGAGTTAATGGGCTTGCCTAAGATCTTCAAGAAGATGACCCATGGGCCAACCCATGGCTGCGACATGGACTAGTAGGGAGACAAGAGAAAGGGGGCCCATGTGCTCCCTAACTGATTTGATGCCCTCCCCTTCTCGGGCAGTGGGAGAGCACCATGTAAAGGAGCCCTTCCCCATGTGCAACAGACTTGGCACCTCCCCTTGGCCAATGGGAAGGCTCCATGGTTTCAAGGAAGGGGGAGAGCCAATGAGAGGCCTCCACACTCTCTAACCGACTCTCTCTCTCTTCTAACTGATTTGGCACCTTCTCTTTTCCCATTTTGGCACCCAAATTGGCCTATAAATAGACCCTATTCCCATGAATGAGAGATCATCCTCTTTTAGTGCAACTCTTCTCTCCCTCTCTCCGTTGACGCCCTCTCTCCGTCGTCTTCTCTCCCTCTCTCTCGTCGTGCTCTCCCTCTCACTGTTCTCTCCCTCTTGCCATCGTCTCTCTCTCATTACGCTCTCCCTCTCTCCATTGTCTTCTCTCCCTCTCGCCATTCTCTCCCTCTCGCCGTCATCTCTTTCTTGTCGTGCTGTCCCTCTCTCCATCATCTCTCTCTCTCATCATGTTCTCCCTCTCACCGTCATTTTCTCTCCCTCTTGCCGTCATCTCTCTCTCATCGTGCTCTCCCTCTCTTTGTCATCTTCTCTCCCTCTCACCGTCATCTCTCTCTCGTCGCACTCTCCCTCCCTCCGTCGTCTCTTTCTCTCATTGTGCTCTCTCTCTCTCCGTCGTCTTCTCTCCCTCTCGCTGTTCTCTCCCTCTTGCCGTCGTCTCTCTCTCGTCGTGCTCTCCCTCTCTTTGTCATCTTCTCTCCCTCTCGCCATCATCTCTCTCTCTTGTCATGCTCTCCCTCTCTCTCCATCAACTCTCTCTCTCATCGTGCTCTCTCCCTCTCTCCATCGACTCTCTCGTCATGCTCTCCCTCTCTCTCAAGCCCTCTCTCTCCCTCTCTCTCTCTCTCAAGCTCTCTCTCTCACTTCCCTCCTTGAGTCCTTTTCCCTATTAGTGACAAGGGGTTGGAGAGTTCAAGGATTGGGAGCTCTTATCTCCTCTCTCTTTGCTTCTTCTCACCCCTTTTTAGCCACCAAGTTCTTTTCATCTTGAAGTGACACAAGGTGGGGAGAACCAATTGGCCATAAAGGAGAATTTACTTTCAAGTAATTTATATTTCAGCATTTAAATTCTATTTATGTCTTTCTTTTTATGCTTCAATTTCTTTTATAGAGTAACCACAATTATCTCTCTTGAAATCTTCTTAAGCATTTATTGAATATCTACTCATATTTTATTGCAATTCGATGTTTGATTTCTCAATTTCCCTGTGGACCGACTTGGACTCACACTATGCTCATTTGCTTTGAACTAAAGTCCAATATACAAATGTTATTTGATTAACTATTAATCCTATCGACAATTTTTTGTTCATTAGTCTCTCATAGACAAACAACTTTTTTGATGACTTCGTCTTCAGATTCGAATGCTAAGCCAGTCGTTTTCTCTATGTAAGCAACTGATATGTCATCATCTAAATTTCCGGTTCGAACCTTTTTCTTTTCTTTTAATGATGAATGTGACTAATAAATAATAGATGCACTTAAATGGTTAAATAATTATAGATAAATGAATTAAAAACATAATAATTATTTACCTATTAAATATTTATTTTTTAACAAATATTTATCTATTTGTGGTGCTTCACTTATTCATGATTTCACTCAACCTCAAGGTTAGTCATAATGTCACAAGATGAATAATATATTAATTTGCATGAAACCTATGAGTCATTAATCATAATCTTGTGAATAATGTCAATTATAAATTATATATTTTCTCATATATTTGTAATATCAAAACCTATGCCCAAGGGCATCAACAATCTCCCCTTTTTTGATACTTACAAAACTATCTTGAGAAAATATATATGTCAACATAATTATGTGCACAAATAATATATTAATAATTATGCACATAATAAATAAAACTTTGACAATTATAACAATCAATCATCATGTGTCAACACATCTGTCAAAGTAATACGTAGATAGAACATTCAAATTTCAACTTTCACAATTGTTCACATATTTCATTCACATAGGTTCAAGTAATAAAAATATAATTACGTGAGATACATCTTTGCTCTCCTTGAGCAAGTGCTCCCTTTGATTTTGTGCACTCAAGGTTTCAAAATAGTTTAGATTTTCTCAATCTTTCTCTCCCTTTTGTAAGATCAAAAAGTCAAATCATAAACAATTAGGAGAAATACAAAAATAGAGTCTTTGCTCGATTAAAAAATCATGAAAATCACGAGCTAATCTCTAAAATGTTGTCTTCAAGGTCTCGAAGTCATTCTTCTATCATATCAAGGTGTTGCTCCACTTATTCAACACTTTTGTTGAATTTCTCAACAATGAGAAGAATGTCAAGGAATGTGAGAGCACAAGATGATACATGAGAGAAAGATGGACAATAAAGGCATTGACCATCACTACAACAATAATCCATTCGATGAAGAGTGGATTTGTCAATGATGTCATGAGGAATGCTACTAATAGATTCTTCTATAGAGATATCTACATTATAATATTTAAGGACACGTATGATGACATAGCCAAGTGGAAGAATGAGGTCATACTTAAGGGTTGTTTTCATATGTTCTAAAAATAGCTCTCTAAGATCAAATGAAATATCATGAATGATGCAATAGAAAATAGACATGAATTTCTTAGACAACCTATCATATGTATTACTCCTATGCCATAAGACATGACCAATAAGAAAATGAATGACTCTATGAGATAATGGTAGATGAAATACTTTTGTGATGTTGATAGATGCATTCTCTATTATAGTCAATTGGGTTAGAAAATTAATAATGGTTGGTTTGCTGATGGCCAAGGGAGGTCCAATGGGAGTATCAAGAATGACATTTAAAATTTCAGGAGTTAAATCAATAAATACTCCTTTGACATAGGTTGACAAGCCAACAAGAGTGACAGAAGTATTATTATAGAATATTCAAAGAAGATTTAGATAGTTATCAACTAGCTCAAAAACGAGATGAGAAATCCTAAGTGCATCAAAATATTTCTTTATATGAATTGGCTACAATTCAAAGAATTTTAGATCAAGAAATTTGCAGCGTAAGACTTTACGATCTTTGAAATTTTTTTGAAAATTTTCTTCATGGGCTGTAGTGAGAAAGAACAGAGAATGATACTGAGGAGATACATCAAAAGTATGTCGAGGTGCAACACTTTTTCTAGGTCTTTTGGAACTTTGTTTTTTGGCTTTGAGTTCCTTCAAAGTGATTTCTTCTACAGGTTTAGATTTACGCACCATAGAAAGCTTTTGAGGTATAGGTTTAATCTTTGTCATGGGTTGAGATGGTTTAGAAGACTCTAGACTTGGAGCAGGTGGATTAGAGATAATGTGTTTTGGACTTAGAGTAAATGAATCATTGATAGTGGACAAAGCAAGAGGTTCTATAATCTTGGATTCAGAAGAAATGGGAATCGAGGTGCTGACATCTAAAGATAGTTTTTGAATAGCTACTACAACTTGGTCATCAGTCATTGGTGTTAGAGGAAGGGGCAAAACAAATTTCACAAAAGAACCAGATGTAGGGGTCGAAAAGGGGGTAGACAATTTTTCAACCAGTGGAGAAGGTGGGGGAGTCTTTTCAAGAGAGGAATCAATGATAACATTTTTCTCTTTATCTTTCTTGGAGATTCTTTAGCGTCGATAGACTCTTAAAGGAGGAACAGGAAGAGTAGAGTGTCGAGTATCAACTATGGTAAATCTAGGGTTTTAAAAGGATTGACTGGAATGAGATGCGAATGCGATACAATGCATAAGATGATACCTTGTGTTGACTCACGAGTCGACCTAATGTGATATGAGCTGAGGCTTAGAATCTTGCAAGCTTAGTGAAATAGAGGTGGCCAGATAGTAAAAATGAATTAAGAAGGTAAAGTTTTTGAATAGTGAAATGCAGCCTTTTGATGAAAGAAGAAGGACATAGACATAATATAAGATCTTTTAAGGTATGTGACAACATAGTATTTGTTGTTCATGTCCTTAATAAAAAATCTCTTTATAACACTTAAAATTTGCGTGATGACGAGCGTGTCAACACAGACATCTACACATATGAGGTTCATATCAAACATAGAATGATGATGTAAATAAATCACAACAGCATCATCGATAATAGTAAAAATTAGAGATACCAGTCAATTTGCACATTCCAAGTTCACAAATAATCGAATTAAATCAATCTTTAGAAAGGGGTTTTGTGAAGATATCAGCTAACTATTTTAATCTATCAATAAAGCATGGTTCTATATCCCCCTTTTTGTATGTGATCACAAATGAAATGATGTCTGATTTTTATGTAATACACTTGAGAGTGTATTATTAAATTTTTGGCCAAATTGATAGCACTTATGTTATCACAATATATGGGTATCTTTTTTAGTTTGAGTCCATTGGCCTCTAATTGATATTTAACCCAAAGTATTTGTGTACAGTAATAACCAACAAACATATACTTGGCCTCCGTAGTGGATAATATAATAGAATTTTGTTTCTTCGAACTTCAAGAAATCAAACAACCATTTAAAAATAAGCATAACCTATTGGTGCTTTTTCTATCAATTCTTCATCATGCAAAGTCAAAATCATAGTATTCTAGAAGGTTTACGTTTTGATTCTTTGGATACCATATCTCTAGGGTTGTTGTATCAATCAAATATTTAAATATTCTTTTGTCAACCATGAGATGTGACTCTTTGGGATTACTTTGAAACCTTGTACAGAGACAAACACTAAATAAAATATCAGGTCTACTTGTTGTCAAATATAATAAAGATCTAATCATTTCTTTATACAGTCATCTATCAATTTCTTTCTTTTTTTCATCTGTCTAATTTGACGTTTGTTCCCATAAAAATTCTTTTGGATTTTATTTTAGGCTGTCCACATTTTCCTCTTCTTTTACTATTTGAAGATAAGGATCAAGTAAAATCTTCTCACTCCTTAATGCATTTACTATCCGAACATTATCATTTTGTGAGTTTTTTCCTAGATTTATACCACTAGCTCCCCTTGTTGAAATCCTACAGTTGAGCATTTTCTTAGATTTTCTATGGGTAGACTAGGTAGCTATCCCTTTTCTCTCATATTCCTGAGCCTTTATAATTTGTTTCTACTATAACATCATTTGATTCATAGTTTTCTATATCATTTCTATACCATCAGGTTGAGTATGAGAGGGTTGAATTTTTTGAAATCTATTTTCCTGTTTTGGACGAAATTCAGAATTTAAATTGGGCCTAAGTGCTTCTAGATTTTAAATATTATTTGGGTCTCTCCATGAAAAGTTATTCCTCCCATTATGATTATAAGAATTAGGAAAACGCTCCCTATTTCTATTAAAATCGTGGGCTACTTGCACTTGTTCTTACATAAGCTAAAATGATTGATCTAAATTATAACACTGAAATTAGGATTGATTATTTTCACCATACATAGGATATGAATTATTTGAATTAAATTGAGGATTAGGAAGCTTCTTAAAATTGTCAATAAATAAATCAGGCTTTTCTAATTTTTTATTAATCTAATTAACCTCATTTCTTAAGTTAGAATCATCTTGATGATGGAATTCATACATTCCTCTTCTTTTATTCTTGTCATATAACTCAAAAGAGGCTTGATCTCTCAAATTTTCACTTAAATTCTCATAAAGGCTGTAAATCTCATTAAGGGTCTTCTCCATAAATGCTCCTCTACATATAGAATCAACTATATTTCTATGTTATTCTGATAATTCATCATAAAAAATTATATTGTGTTGCCACTTAGGTATAGTATGATGAAGGCATTTTCTAAGTAAATCGTTCAATTTTTCTCATATCTCATGTAAAGTTTCTCTTAACCTTTGAGCAAAACTCCATATATGTCTTCTTATGTTTTGAGTTTTTTATGAGGGGTAAAATTTTTAGAGAAAAGTCTGTTTTATGTTTTTTCAACTAGTCAATTCTCTATCTAATATAGATAGCCAATAATTAGCCTTGTCCCTAAGTGTATGAGGAAATAATTTAATCTTAATAATTTCTGGTGTAACTTGAGAGAGATTAACTAAATCACACACCATATGAAATGTTTCTAAATGCTAATGAGGCTCCTGTAAAGGTAATCCATGAAAATTAGGAAGCATTTAAAAAATTCTTAGATTTATTTCGAATTTAACTCTAGGTGCTAATGGGACCCTAATATTAGATGCTCTTTGAAATGAATCAGGGATATAATGATTTTTTGTGGCCATAGGATTGTTCTTAGTTTGACCTATACTACCTTCAAGATCCATCGAAATTAATTTTGCTTTTGAATTTTTAGGTTTAGGCAAGATAATGAGAGGATTCTCTAGTCTTTGTTGTAAAGATCTTATACTATACATAAAAAAATAAATTTGAGGCAAAAAAGTTTAATAACTATTTCCCTCCTTCAATTTGCTCCTATCTTTACCTTGTTACTCTTCGTTCTCTTTTTTCTGTTTTTGCAAAAAAAAATAGAAACAAGCATTACATATATATTTTTTTACACTAAGAGAAAAATAGAAAAATATCAAATATTATGTAATACATCCCTAGCAACAGTGACAAAATTTGACGTGACTTAATCATTGTATAATAAATCACGTAAATTTAAAATTTAAAAGACCTATTTTTGGAATTTTAAATGTATATTAAAATAAATAAATAAATTATAAATAGATAAAAGATTCCGAAAATAGTGAGAAATTTCTAGGTCGATTATAAGGATGTAATATAATATTGGATAATATTTTAGAATTTTCTGAAAAAGATATGATATTTTATGATTTTTTAAACTAAAAGATGAATATAATGTATTTAAGAATTCACGCAAAAGGAAATAAGGCTATAACGTGAGGGTGACATCAGCACCCGATGAACTGAATTAGTCAGAAATAGAGTTCTAACCATTGATTCTTACGTAAATGATTATCGTCGAATTAATGGGTCAAATTAAGTTCTGTAAAAACCCAAAAAATCATAATTCAATGACAAAGGATATCAAAATTTGAAATCATGCCAAATGTTTAGGAAGTGGTCTATCGACTTGAGTATAGAAGACGTTACTTGAAAACACTAAATCGACATATCTAAGGGAGGAAAAGTTTTTTTTTACAGATTAAGTGTTGAGAGCACTAATTTAAAGGAAAATGAAATTTAAAGTAGGAAAAATAGAGTTCCAGCTTCGCGATAACGATTTTCAGAATTCTACGTGTTTAGGAGGAATTCATGCAATGTTCACAGCCTTGAAGGCTCTCATTAGACAAAGACAATGTGAGCAATCTCTAGATCTTCTTGTGAAGTCTAGAAATTAGTAGAATGTGTCACCAAATTGTTTTTAGTGGCGATCACTTAGCAGAGTAGAAAAATAGTAATTTGTGGCCCTTCAGCGGCTGTCACCCAACGGAGTGAAAAAATAGCGACTTGTGGCCCTTCAACGGCTGTCACCTAACAGAGGTAAGCTAGATAGAGGTGGGGCATGTCCCAGGGCTTCATCCTTAAGTTAGTGCAGTAAGAGGAGGCCCTTTATCGCATCTAGTACGCTCTAAGGAGGTGACAACTTGTCTCCTGACAGATTGTTCTCTTCTTGAACGATAGCTTGTTCATCGATCAGTCAGAGATAATTTCCTCGCTGAATTCTTGATGTTTTGTCCAGAATAATTCATCAATTTTAGCTACAATGCTCCACGAATCACGTTGACTAAGTTTTTGCTGAGGTTTTTATAATTTTAGTAGCTTAATCGCTTGCTGGAAATCATGATTTCTTTGCTGGTTGCCTCCCTGTGAGAGAGAAGAATGAAATAATTATGATAATGCCCTTATAATGTGATATCACAAGGCTATTTTTATCACAATAATGAAAGGGTATTTTGGGCATTTACAATCTTGTAGGGGAAAGTTATGAGCAATGGCTTTAGTCCCACATCAGTTTTCTGACCGATTTTGAGGCAAATAAAAGATCCTCATCTTCTAATAGGCATGTTTCTCTCTTACATGTGTATGACCACTCCTTGCCCTACGCTCGACCGGCCACTGGTGATGTGGAAATGGAGTGATGTACACTATAATCACTTGAGCCTTATGCTTGAGGACCACCCTTAGCCACTTGAGCCTCGAGCTCGTGGTCCTCTGTCACTCCACAACTCTGCTTGACTAGGGCCTCTAACCCACTTGCAGGCCTAGTTGGCCGATCAATAGCTTTTTTTATTTTTTTAAAATATTTTTATTTTTTACTCTTTTTCCATTTACCTCAAAAAAATAGAATTATAAAATCATGTAATTAATCAAAAATTTATATTATCTAACTATAAATCACTTTTCACGATTTAGCACAAATATAAGTTTATTTATCATGAGTTAAGGCTAAAACTACCATATCACTAAATTATTAACTCATGATAATGAAGACTTATTAGTAATCTATGAAAATTATGAAGCATTTGGAAAATTTTTAGATTTATTTCAAATTTAATTATGGGTGCTAATGAGACTCTAATATTAGATGCTTTTTGAAAAGAATCACAGATATAATGATTTTTCATGGTCATAGGATTGTTCTCAATTTGACTTGTACTATCTTCAAGATCTATCGAAATTAATTTCTTTTTTGAATTTTTAGTTTTAAGCAAGATAATGGAAAGATTATTTAGTTTTAGATGTAAAGATCTTCTACCATGCATAAAAAAGAAACAAGTTTGAGGTAAAAAGTTTAATAATTGTTACTCTCCTTCAGTTTGCTCTTATCTTTGCCCTACTACTCTTCGTTCTTTATTTTTTTTTCTATAAAAGAAAATAGAAACAAGTGTTCAATTTTCTTTTGTATTCTAAAAGAAAAATAGAAAAATACTAAATATTATGTAATACATCCCCAAAAATAGTGCCAAAACTTGATGTGACTTAATTCTTGTATAATAAATCGCATAAATTTAAAATTTATAATACTAGAAAAAACTAATTTTTGAAATTTTAAATGTATATCCAAATAAATAAATTAATTATAAATAAATGGAAGATTTTAAAAATAGTAGGAAATTTCCAAGTCGATCATAGGGATGTAATATAATATTGGAAAATATTTTAAAATTTTCCTAAAAGAATATAATTGTTTTATGATTTTTTTAAACTGAAAGATGAATATAATATATTTAAGAATTCACACAAAAAGAAATAAGGCTATGATGTTAAGGTGAAATCAACGCTTGAAGAACATAAATCAAGTGAAAATAGAGTTCCATCTTATGATTATTTCATAAGCGATTACATTCAAATTAAGTTATGTAAAAGCTCAGGGAATTGTAACTCAATAAAGGATATTGAAACTTGAAATCATGCCAAATGTCACTAATTTAAACAAAAATAAAGTTTAAAGTAGGAAAAATAGAGTTCTAACTTCGTGACAACAATCGTCGGAATTCTGTGTGTTCAGGAGAGAATTCACACAATGCCATAGGCTCGAAGGCTCCCCTTGGACAAAGATGAAGTGAGCATTTTCTAGATCTACTTTTGAGGTCTAAAAATTAGTGGAATATATCGCCAAATCATTTCTGGCGACTATAACCAAGCTGAATGGAAAAATGGCGACTTGCAGCCTTCTGATAGTTGTCACCAGACGGAAGTAAGCTTGATGAAGGTGGGGCGTGTTGCAAGGGCTTTGTCCTCAAGTTAGCGCAGCAAGAGAAGGCCTATTATCGTATCTAGTACACACTCAGGAGGTGGTGACACATCTCTTGATAGATTGTCCTCTTCTTGACAATGGCTTGTTTGTCGATCAATCAGAGATGATTTTCTCATTGAGTTTGCAATGTTTTGTCTAGAATCATTCACCAATTTCGGCCACAATGCTCTACGAATTGTATTAAGTTTTTGTTGAGATTTTGGTAATTTTAGGAACTTAATCACTTGTTAGAAATCATGATTTCTTTGCTAGTTGTTCGCTTGTGAGAGGGAAAAATGAGATAAGTACAATAATACTCTTATAATGTGATGTCACAAGGATATTTTCATCACAGTAATTAAAGGATATTTTGGGCATTTACAATCTTGGGGGAAAGTTATGAATGGCGGGATTAGTCCCACATCAATTTATTGACTGATTTTGAGGTGAATAAAACATCTGTGTGGCTTAATCAGCATGTTCCTCTCCTACGTGTGTATGAACACTCCTTGCCCTACGCTCGTTTAGCCATCGGTGACATGGAAAGAGAGTGACGCGCATTGCAACTACTTGAGCCTCATGTTCATGGACTGCCCTTAGCCACTTGAGCCTTGAGCTTGTAGTCCTCAACCACCTCGCGGTTCTACCTAACTAGGCCTCCAACCTGCTTGTAGGCCCATTGGCCCATTAGTTGGTAGTTTTTTTATATTTTTTCTAAATCTCTTTATTTTACTCATTTTCCATTTATCTAAAAAAAAGAGGATTATAAAATCATTATAATTAATCAAAAATTCATATTAACCAACTAGAAACTACTTTTCATGATTTAGCACAAATATAATATATTTATCATGAGTTAAGGCTAAAATTATCATATCACTAAATTATTAACTCATGATAATAAAGACTTCTCAGTGCACTACCTCATAACCCATTTAACTAGGTCGCACATCATAGGTGTTGGGTTAGGGCCATATACGTCACCTCTTTGGCTATTGTGAGCTAGGGGTGGGAGCTAGATCTTTGCTAGGAGCCTAGGCTGGAACTTAGATCTTCACTTTGGGAGATGGTCTTGACTTGGTGGAAAAAGGGGATGCTCAACATATAGACTCATATATCTAGAAAACTTCCAATGTGGGACTAAAAAGGGTTCTCTTCTTCTTTTTTAGAACCAATAGATGATGTCACATCACAACTACCATCTTATGAAAGTAACTTTCAATCCAACATCAGTTGTTACCACATCTGACAATCTAGGAGATGCCATGTCATAGCCCACCCTCACTCAAAAAGTAATCGTCGATCCAATGGTGGCCATAGTTGCATCTAACGCATTGGACTGTGTCACGTTGCAGCCACCGTCATACAAAAAGCAATGCTTGATCCAACAATGGTTGCTATCAAATCCAATGCACTAGAAGGGGACATGCCATTAACCACCAGCATGTGTTCCTACAAGCACATAGATCCCAATAAAGCAAGCACAAAAGGAGGTAGAGACAAGGATCTGATAGTGATTATTGGGCCATGTCACCCCTCTTTAGAGCAAAATGACAGCATGAGGATCTAATGGTCTTCATCGAGCCATGTATCAGAGGGTATATTTATAAATATTGATTATCATCTAGTAAAATAAATGATATCGATTATTCACTTGTGTTCACAAAATGGTATACTTATAAATACCGATTATCATGTGAAAAAATAGATAATATTTATTATTGTTTTATGAAAAGAGGGTAAAATGCCAAAAAACTTGAAGAAAAAATCATAAAATATGATTTGTGGATCTGGGGAACAAAAAGGAGGAAGAGGTGATAAAAAGGGAGCCTTTTTTGAGTTATTCCTTAGTTTTTCTCGAGAAAAAATATTGTTCTTATTTTTCAAGTGAAAATAAAAATCCAAGGAGTGCACCATTGATTTTGATCATTCTCTCTCTACCCTTTTCATCCTAAATCTATTCAATTGAACTGGAGGCAAGATTGAGAAGTGTTACCTAGAGGTTGTGATGGAGATCAAGATTCTCCATCTCACAATTCTCCAAACTTGATACAAGGAGTAGATCAAGAGGCAACATCAAGGCCTTCACCAAGATGCTCCCCAAGGATGAGAGTCCTCCCTCCACACCAAGTCAACATGATGATCTTGAGGAAGAAAATTCAAACCTTGAAAATCATTGAGGTCAAAGATAAGGAAGGAGGCCATGAGGAGGTGGCTAGGGCACCCTAGCCTTGTCCCCACATCCACCATTGACCAAGTCAACGCCCATTAGAGGTTTGGTCAAACCCCTTTACCTTCATTAAAATCCTTCATTAAATCCTTTCCCCCTTCTTATCAAAAGCTCCCTTATCTTGAATCAATATTTGATTCCTTCAACAGCCTTTAGTCAACCCATTTCCTTAAATATAGGAGCCTCTCATCCCATATAATGGCCATAGTCAACCCCATTGACTTTTCTTTTAAAATTTTCTATTTTTTCCATGGACCTACCTCCTCATGGGCCTAAATGGCCTCTAGATCTCGTGATTAAAAGCACCCTTTCAAATGAGAGAAAGTGGTTGTAACTATCTACTTTTTGTGGGTAATCTTCTCTCTCCTCCTCTCATATGAAGGGATGTGTCCCTTGAATTAAGGTGGTTACTCCACCCCATTCCTTCCTATAAATAAGGAGGCATTTTATGTAAGAGGAGAAGGATTGAATGAATGAAAATCTCGTGCTTTCTTCTCACTTGAATCCTATCTCTCTCTCGAGTCCCTTCTCTCCTCTTCCGAGCCCTTCACTCGGCTTCTCTCTTTCTCTCTTGAAGGTCTCTTCTCTCTTGAGCTTCTCTCCCTTCTCTCTTGAATTTTTCTCATTCTCCCCCTCAAGTTTCTTCCTTAAACCATCTTAGTTGATCCTCACATTTTTGTGAGAGATTTGATCAACCTCATTTCCCTCATCCTCCTCCCCACCCAACGCATTCTTCCTCTCTTCTCCACTTCGAGCCACCCCATCTCTTTATCCACTAACGCTTCTTCTTCAACTTATGGGCAATCATTTACAAAGGAGATCAAAGCCATTCTCAAGCAGTCTAGAGGACCCTCAAGCAATCAAAAATTCTTCATAAGGTATTTGATTTTCTATTCCTCTTGAGTGCTTAATTTGATCATTACTTGAAGTCTATTGCTCTAGATTCTTATGTGAGACCTATAGAATAGCCACCTTTACCCATTTAATGATCCAAAGCCCTCGTTCCTCAGTTTGATTTGTCCTATTAAATTAGGGTTCTCAATCAAAACAACCATAAATTTAGATCCTATCTAAATCATATTGTGGGTTGAGTGATTTGACTATCCAAAAGAATTTACTAAAAGTCAACCTTTAATTCCTCTTCTTTAAGCCTCTTTGTGGAAATCATAAATCTCTCTATCTGTCCCGCATCAAGTTAACATCAAGCCATACATTCTAAGGGTTGTAAGTTTGATTTTTAATATAATTTTTGTTATTTTCTTATTAGATATACAAAATATATTTATTTTCTTATATTTACTCATTTCTTGACTTATTCTTCTATTTTTATCATTCCAAAGCATATTTCATTTACTTTTTTTAGTTCTTCATGCTTTAAATTTGTGCTTACATTTATTTACCATCTTATTTCCTTTATTACCTTAAAAATCAACTTAAATCTTCAAATCAATTTCATGATCCTTTAAATTAGAGAATAAAAAGATTTTAAAAGACTTTCTTGATGAGACAACCTAACTCACCATTATATCTATTTAAAATTAGTTTTAGTGAATCTAGTTCTATAAATAATTAAAATTGATGATTAGGATTAGGATTACATCAACACAATAAGAGCATGAATTGGATATTAAATAAATAAATTGGAGAGAGAACAATACTTGAGGGCTGGAAGAAGCCCTCATCATTTCGCCTGCACTAGTCTACTGTTGAATCACAATAGAATCTCTAATTAGTTGGGGATGTTGGGTAGGCTTAACCTTCAAGATGATGAGCTGATGATGGTGGATGATAAGGGAAAGAAGAAGAAGGCATGGGTGGTCAAAGTGGGGAAGTTTAATGACCTTGAAGTCGACTCCTATCTTGGAGCATAGGGTCCTTGTGACCAACTCCAATTGGGAGCGACTTTGATCACTAAGATCAATGAAACTTCATTTAAACAACTCTCCAAACTTTGTACAATTTAAAGATGCTTTGATGGGTATTTGTCATTGGACTTAAATACCTAGAATCTAATAATATTTATAACTAAAACTTATTTAAAGAATAATCAGTAAAATAATGATTCTAAGATCGAACATAGGAAGTAGGACTAATTTTTCATGAATCTGACTTTGATTTTATCTTTTAGTGATTCCGGATTTTTTTAGAATTTTAATAATTAAAATAATATAAATAAATATTTTTTAGATTTTTAATAAATAGTAAAAAAAGAGGGAGATAGATGTAGGATTTTGAAGTGATTAGAGGGAAAATTTCAGGGGATAGATGTGGGATTAAGAAGGGATTTTAGATGAATTTTAAGTGGAAAATAGGAGAGAGGAAGGAGAAAATAGATGATAATTAGTAGAGAGTCAACACATCTAATGTCGTACTGATTGTGATTTTCTGATGAATATGAAAGAGAGAATTTGCGAAAAAGGTATGAAATGATGTCAAAAAATGCCTGAATCAATTTCATATCAATTATTAAAATAAGGAATAAAAAATTAAAGTGAAACTAGAAAATCAGCAAACCACTTGGTAAGTGGTCGAAAATTGCCAAAAAAGTCACCAAAAAATTATTTCACTAGTGTAGAAAAATGGCAAGGATTTTTTGCTAGATTTCTTGATTAAAATTGATGCAAAGGATTCAAAATCACTCCTAGGATGATTCACGACAAGTTATAGCGGATCTGAGATAGAAATAAATCATTTTGATAAAGTATTCATCAAGTTCTTTTGATTATTTTTGGCAAATGTCTAGAAATTATTGTTTGTGACAAAAACTAAATAAATAATTAAATAAATATAAAACTAATGCTGTCTTTTGATGAATAGCAAGATATGTGAGTGTGATGGTTTTGTATAGTATGGCCATGTTGCACCACACTAGAAGGCATAAGAAAATCATCTAGCAGCACTACACTACTTGCTAGAAGGATTCTATGGAGAGAAGGGTCAACAGCACTATCACCACAATCTAGGGGAGAAGGGAAGACTTGTGACCACTTGTCGAAGGCTCTGAGTGTAGCTGAGGGAGTAAGGAAGGGGGTTCATGAATCACTAGAGGCTCTAATTGCGTGAAGAGAGAGAGGATGGAATTCTTGTCAACAACGAACTCTTCATCAATTTATATCATCTACAATAATCAATAATATTAATTTTACTGAAAAGTAATTGATAATTTTTGATCCATCCCTTTGAAACTTAAGTGCATTGGCCACATGGCATGCTCACTATTGTATGATTCGATTCATCCCACATTGTCAAATTGAGATTAAATGGCTCTCTATGTGCGATGTCAAATTGACACATTGTGAACTATGAGATCTAAATAAACGTTAGGGGGTACATGGTGCTTCTATAAAATCTAATATATAAAATATCTATTATGAGTATCAAACTGTTGCTGATCTTCCACTCAGATAGGGTGACATAGCATGTTCTACAACATCAAATCTGGCGAATGTGGTGATCCAACAATCAGAATCAAATCCTACAAAATAGAGAGAAAACTTCAATCCCACATTGATTGTTTCTACAGAAATCTCATACTAAAAAGTAAGGAACCATTTGTAATATTGAACAATCATTCCTTAACAGGTCATAGACATAATCATTAGGCCCAAGGGTTTTCCCACATTAAGACCCAAGTGGCCCAATGGGCCTTGGAACATCTTACCTCTTAGCCCAGAAATGACATGTCTTCTCTTGCTAGCCCACGTACATGCTAGACCCTAGTCCATGCTGTCGTGGGTCCATACAATAGTGTGTCCACTAGGCCTACTATCAATTGTGGTGAGGCCACTAGCCCACATCAGGCCACTAAGCATGGATCATTGTTAAATAATTTTCTACACTTTTAAAATTATTTATCTATTTCAAAAAATAATAGACAATGTATTTTAAGTTGAAATAAATCATAAAAACTAAGTAAAATTCATGAAAAATATATGAAAATAGTTAAAAACATGTTCTTCAACATTTATAGCTTATTTTAACCAAATTGATTAACATTTTACTGATTTAAACTCACATTGCACTTAAAAAATGAGATATTATCATGTCTCCACCTAGAATGTAAAGAGGGGTGGGGAATGTGAAGAGGTGCTTTTAACGAAGTGATGGTTAATACCCCAAACATTGTTCTTAGAGGTTTGTTGATCGACACAACTATTGACTTGTATGCGGTGGTCACTTCAATGGTTGATAACCTATTTGATTTCACTTAGTATTAGTTGGTAGATAGGGCTCTAGTTTGCATCCTTTGTGTTAGGTGGCAATTGGGGTGCTGTTTGGCATCCCTTCATATTAGATGGCAATTGGGGCACTAATGTGACCCCTAAGTTGTCATTAAGATCATCAATCAATTTTAATGATTTGTAGAACAAATTTCACCAAAAATTAATTTAATTTTAATATTAGTGGTGAGTTAGGTCGTCTCCTCATGGAAATAGTTATTTAAAATCATTTAATCCTCTATCAAGAATAATTTTCTCTCTAATACCTATATTATTATGAGAAAATATTGATGGGGATAATGAGTTAAATTTATTAAATGAAAAATGAAGTGAAATAATTTTCAAGTGAATAAAATCAAAGATAAATAAATGCTTGCATGAAATAAGTAATATATTAAATATAATAAATTTTGAAAACAAAAGAGAAATATTCAAATTTTGAAAGAAATAAAAAAATATATATTGAAAATAGTAAAAGCTTACAATCCTTAGTATCTTTGAGTTCTCCTTGACCTTAGGGTAGATCCCTTAGTCTGCATCCAATTTAGTGGAATGGATCTTGGCTGATTGATGTTGAAGAAAAGAGAGAAATCCTCTCAAACATCAAGCCGCTCATAATAAAAGAAAAATCAGAAGAAAACTATCTCTAGCCCTAAGACACAAAAAAGAACTGCAAAAACACTTGTCCTCTCTCCCTCTTCCATCCTTTTTGTTCTCTAGACCATGAATCACACTTTCTATTATTATTTTTTGTGGCATTTTTTGAGTTTTTCTCGATTTTTCTCATCAAAGCATGTGAGAATAATAGATATTGTCTATTTTAATAGATGATAATCCATATTTGTAGATATGCAAACCATGTGCACATCATAATATATCTATTGTATTAGACAATAATTGATATTTGTCCATGTGTCTTTGTCATGTGGTAGACTAAAAACTATTCAATTGCACGCCACTGATCCTTGATGATGCATAGTTGATGTGGCTATTTGTACGACATTGGATGAGGCTATTGCAATCTCTTCAAGCCATGTGCACTTTATCGAGTTCCACACTTCAGCAGTTGCACATGTTGATGGGTGACATAGCTCCTCTTTGAGCATTAGATCCATGCATCTCTGATCCACCAAGAGGAAGAATGATGTGGCTGCATACTTATCATCGGATAGTCACACCTTTCCTCTCTTGGTAGACACCTTTATCGGAATCTGCACATCCACCCGTAGGCACAATGAGGCTAGGTGACGTGTCGCCTCTTGGTGCATTAGATTGCTATGCTCTTATGGTTGGTGATTTGAGCGACGACTGGTGCATCTATGGATTTAGTGACATGGCCTCTTTTGTTCATCAGATCTGTGATACATAGAGCCAGCTATCAAATGGGTGAGATCTTAGGCCCACTAAGTGGTGAGTTCAATAATCCTTTTTATATTCTTTAATTCAAAAAAATTTCATAAAAATTATAGAAAAAATATTTGAATAGAAATAATTCATAAAAAATTAGAAAAATTAAGCACAACATAACGAAACTTGAATCAACATGA
>JANEYH010000050.1:0-26566 GCA_024713555.1 Spirodela polyrhiza | reverse complement strand
GGCTTAAGCTAGTGAAATAATAATAGTGAACATACTTTTAATTGTTGAAAAAAATGAAATTTGATAAATAATTAAGATATTTTTTTATGTTTTTTTCATGAGGTACAGATGTACAAGTGTAAAGAAGATATTGGCTAGTGATCTTCACATGAATTACGATCAAGTTCCCAAGAGGTATAGGTGGAGTTTGATAGACTCTATGGAAAGGTTTCGATGATGATGATATGACACCGACAACAGACAGCCACACAGTAGCACAACGTGTGCATGTGACAGCACGGTGAGCACACATATAGTGGGTTGCCCAAAGCAATAGCTGCTGGAAGTTGCAGCAGCAGCACGAGGTGTGGCAACTGTCTTGTAGTACCGTCAACAAGTTTTTTTTCTCTATCTCATTGACATAAGGTGAGATGTTGTGGGGTCAATCCTGCGACACCATCTCATGAACACCAGTCAATTTTAATTTATGCTGCTTTCAATAGTTATGCTTTGGTTCTCTACCCCAATTGTCAAGCTCCATGAGATCCACTTGAGATTGGCGAGCTTCACCCACAAGAAGACAGATCGTCCATAGAGTCGCTGCCTCGATGCATATCTAGGATGAAAGGGCTGTCACATATAAAGTCAAAAATATTGTGGAACCCATGAAAGTGGAGAATTTTGGTTATAAAAAAGCCTCATACAATTAAAAATAAATCGTAAATACTGTGGAAACCATGAAATTTGGGACAATATTTGTAAAGAAGTTGTTTTTGTTTATTATAGAAAACTTCCTTTTAAACATGTAAATTTTGACATTAGATAAAATTTTGACACAAGTCAATGATGAAGTGCTTGAATGGAGCTCCAACATGATTACTAAATGTGAATGTACAGATCATGGTAAAATACCATTGTTCACTTGTTGTGAGCCAGTAGAAGTGGTAGTCTAGAGTTACAACATTTTCTCCTAAAAAGGTTTATAAGGAAATGTGTTGTAGTACTAAAAAATCACATTAATACTTTTAAATTATATTTTACTAGTAAATAATTATATTAATGAAAACACTAACCAGATTATTTGGAGAGTGGTCTTGAAACATTATTATTGATAACCATTTGCACCAACTAACATCCACATCCAAAACCCCCATAAAAAGGATGGAAGTTGGAGAATCTGTATAGATGATAGATCCATCAATAAGATCACAATTAAATACAATTTTCTTATCCCTAGAATTGATGATATGATAGACATGTTATCTAGATCATCTATTTTCTCTAAAATAGATTTAAAAGTGGCTATCACCAAGTGAGAATTAGAGAAAAAATGAGTGGAAAATTACATTTAAAACTAAGGATGGACTCTATGAATGACTTGTAATGCTATTTCAACCATCTAATGATTGAGTACTTTCATGAGGCTAATGAATCCCATTTTAAAGGAATTCATAGGAAAATTTGTAATATTATATTTTGATGATATATTGATATACAAAAAGTCAAATAAACATTATGTTAAACATCTCAAATTAGTATGTCAACCACTTAGGGAAGAATTATTATTTTCAAATCTTGATAAGTGTGCTTTTATTTAGTCTAATGTTTCATTTTTAGACTATGTAGTATCTCTTGATGGTATGACACTTGATCCTAATTAGATTAGTGCTATAGTTAAATAGACAAAACCAAATAGTATTCATGATGTTAGAAGTTTTCATAGTTTAGTGACATTCTATAGGATATTTATAAAAGGATTTAGTACTGTTATGTCTCTTATTACTAATTTCTTAGAGAAAGATGATTTTTCATGAACTAAAGAAGCACAAAAGCCCTTTGGACAATTAAAGATCAGATGATTAAAGCCCATACTTTCTAACTCCCTGATTTTAGTAAGGCCTTTGAAGTTGCATCTAGTACATCTCGAGTTGGTATTGGTGGCATTTTAAGTTAAGAGAGGCATCCAATTGCTTATTATAGGAAAAAATTGAATCAATCTAAATTGAAATACTCCACTTATGATAAGGAATTAATGTTATGATTTAATTTCTTAAAAATTGATGTTATTATTACAACCCTAAGTTCATTTCAAATTGTCAATTGCTTTAATCCTTGTAAACCTATTGACTTGAATTAACCTTCTATGCATGTTAGAACTTTATTTCCTACATAATTTTTTTCCAAACACCTTCAAGATTTGGATGAAGAAATCCAAAATAAAATTAGAGAGAGAAATGACCATTTTAAGCTTAGGGTGAATTCTCATCACAAATTTAAAAAATTTCAAGATGAAGATGATGTTATGATCAGTTGAATCATGTTAGATTGCCCAAAATTATACTCTACACTTCAATGCAAAAGTGTTGGGCTTTTCAAAATCTCGAAGAAAATTATATTTAGTAAATATGTTTAATGTGTTGGAAATTATTAGGTTTTAATGATCACTAAATATTCCTATTGAGTTATTTGAGATTGATCCTTCTTTCAAGAGTGACATTTCACCTGAAATTTCACTAGATCTCACTACATCAAGGTAATAACAAGTAGAAGAAATTCTTGATGATTAGATTTGTGCTAATGACTATGGAAGTCAACTTCGATTCTCTATCAAGTGGAAACATAAGCCTTTATCTGATACTTATTGGATCTCATCTACTAACATTTTCAATCTTGTACTAAATATGTGGAGTTCTTACTTTTTAGGAATAGGTCAAGAACATAACTTCAATTCGACATAGTCCAATTATCTCTACCAAGAGAGGATTGATGGGACTCTTGAGCCACTCTTACCAACCAAGGTAGCAAGGGATAATCCCACTTTGACTCATGTTAAAGAAGGCCCAAAGGAGGGCCAAAGCATAGATTTGGGCTTGGAGAAGGCCATTCCTAAGGAAATGGATTGTGCCTTCAAAGAGGGGTGCCTCAAAAACTACCTCCCTCCCCTCTCACAAGGAGACCATTGGAAGCACCTTTTGGGCAACCACTCAAAAACCATCCAAACACCACTTAAGAATTTGACCAAGGGGCCATGAGTTACTTATCAAGATCTTGATCAAGGGTAAAGAAGAAGTCAAGATGTGGACGACAACATCAAATAAATCCTAAAGAAGTCAAGTCAACCAAAGAGGTCAACCAAGAGATAACAAACATCTATTTGCTATATATAACTCTCTTGTAACCACCCCTAAAAACTCTCTATAAAAGGGGTGGCTCATGTATTATAAAAACAAGAAGTTTATGTATGAAGTAATTAGAAGTTATATTTTAAATAATTACTCCCATGAGTCAAGGGAGGTTGTGAGGGTCAATTGTCCCACTTGAGGAGGTTGTGAGGGTCAACACCAATTCATTCCATTCATCAATTCTACTCTTCTTACCTATCCATGCTAACAATCACCACATTTTGGAAATCTTGAAGTCAACTACATAGTCATTAAGTCAATCAAGAGGGATCTCCTCACCCACTTACAAGGGATAGATTGATTTTGACACTTCTAGTGATTTACAATCTGATTTCAAAAATTCTCTTGTTCTATTGTCTAAGAGTGGTTGATGGTAATTTTCTATTTTATGGATAATTATTTTTTTATATTCTTATTATATAATTATTTTGTTATATTGTCTAAGATATCTCCTCTCACTTGGTGATCCTAACCCTTGAAATAAATCTAATTTGACTCATTTAAAATTAGTCAAACCTAAATTAAAGGATTACTAATAATTCTATAATCTCAAGATGTGAGAATTCAATCTATTTTTAGATTTCTCTCTAGAAATTCAAGCAAGTACTTGAGGATTTAGTCTTAATGTTTCCAATCTCTCTTCCAAATGATAATTTAGGTTTTTCTAACATTTATCTCACATCACGAGTCTATGTTATTCTTGTTAATGTCTAAACGAATAATAAACTAATGGTTAATGTTCTCTAAGACACCTAGGTTGTGGATTCAAGTCCATCATCAACTCTATTTGCCAATCAAATGGAGGCAAATAGAAATGAAGGCTAGCTAGAGTATTAACGAGTCTACTAGACTATATGAATAAGAACAACTAACTTGTGAGAGGATATAAAGACCACCTAGGGGGTCACATTTCTTTTTACATTGATCTCTCCCATTCTATCTCTCTATATGTGAGGAGGGGTTGCCCTCATAATATTTATATAAAAGAATAGGCTATAATACATCTTTACTAGTTCAAAGGACAATACTTCTTAATAGTTTACAATAAATCTTCATCAACATTAGTTGATGATCAAGTTGATAGGCCATGGAACCACTTTAGGTGTAGGAGTCCACATTGGGGGTCTTCATCCCTCCATAGACATGAATATAGGTTGGATGTGTAGACCTAATAATCAAGATAGTTAGGCAACTATATTTATAAGGCTGACAAAGCTTTCTTCATACCTTGAACTAAAGGTATGTTTATAGTCTTTAGATTATGACAAGTCTTAGAAATCAAAGTGGTCATCACAATTGAAGATACCCAAATTTAGAGTGGTCTAAATAATGGTTAATTAAATTAAAACATAAGATTATGAGATCTAGTTAACATAATTAATTGATTTTTTAATATGACCAAATAATAATAATATGATGTCAAGATTGATGGTTAACTTTCTTATGAGTCAATTAATTTTATTGATTGGTCAACTTGCAGCTTAAGATGAAGGTACTAATAGATATGGTCCAACATGATGGTCTTCTATATGCCTTAGGAAAGAATTAGGCCCAAAAGAACTTAGCATAATTTTATCTTTCTACCATGTCTATAAGTATGAGATTATCTATCCCATTTATGTGGGTTTTTTTTGTGGACAGCTTGCCATTCTATTGTAGTTACTTTAGAGTACTACTTGCAGTCCACATTATGAATGAACAAAACACAAGATAGAATCTTCCACATGATGCATGCGTGGACATATGTAAATGTATATACATATGCAATAAATGAAAAAAATGGTATGATTGTATCCCTTTTACTTTTGATTTTGACTTGTGAAAAATTTTATAATTGTATTCCTTTTACTTTGTCTTGAATGATCTATGATGAGTTGTCATTGTAAATTATAATATCAATGTTTTAAATTATAACTTCTCTGTCGAAAGTACTTTGTATGATTTTCAACATATATTCAATAATATTGAAGAAATCTTATTCGATGAACTGAACACTTGATAGATTATTCAATGATTTGATGTTAAAATCATTCGATTGTTATGACATAAAATCATAGGAACATAAGTAACTAAGTTTTTATACCCAAATTTTACTTCATTAAAACTCATTGATTTGTTATGTCAAATCATTACTTATTTGACTATCATGATTTATGTAAATAATGATATTTTGCACAACAACATATAAGATGATAGATTCTCATGATATTATGATTCGACTATTCAGGTTCATATCATGAGTGTTTCATACATTAATTACACTATCAATTATATACTTGAAATTATTATATATGCTTCATGTATATGATCTTTCATATTACATTATAAGGTGTATTTTATGTATGTAAATGATCCATTCATTCACATTAATAAGGTAATGATTCATTTATCAAAACATAGTCTTTCATTTATTTATTTGATTATATTTATTTGATTTTTTATAGTTTTCTCATCATCAAAAGATAGTCTTCATCGCTCCAACAACTTTACCATCCACAAAGTTGTCAAACCAAAAATCAACAACTGAACTAGAAAAACTATTGAAGGAATTCATGGTAATATATTAAATGAAGAGAGGATGAATTACCAAATATGGTGATTAGAATGAAGACCAACTTGGTAAGGTAGAGTGAATCTACAAATGATATTAGCGCTGTCATTCAAAGAGTAAAGGAGTGGCCATGTTTGAGGGGATATATATAAGGCCGATCAATTGGAGCTAAGTGTCTATTTCATTATCTCATATTTACATGACCCATTAGGTTGCTAACATCAAGAAGTAACTCCTTATGCACTAAATTTTTATATTTTTTTTATCATTATAATAATATTTTATACATACCAATTCTTCAAAATATTCCTCAATATACTAGAAAATAATAATAGGAGAGAGAGAAGACATGGCTAATAAGAGAGAGAAGAGATAATGATGATAAGAGATAGACATAGGCGATAAGATAGAAGCGATGGGAGGCAAGATAGAAGTGACTTTTAGAGAAAAAAACTTAATATGGACACAAATCGAAGCTACTCAATATGACATGGAATAAGGAAATAGAAAAAAAACTCACAACTAAAGACAAGAATTTACATGGTTCAGAGGTTAATCTCCTATGTTTACATAAGCAATGATGAAAACTCTACTATATGTGAAAGATGTATAGAAGAACATTTTATAAGAACCTAGAGTACAAATATCTAATTTTGGCCTTCAAATGAATTCACTAGTCACTCACCAACCTAAAAAGAGATCTCTCTTGGAAGCATGTGCCCACTTAACAAGTCATGTGCCTAACAAAGACAATAGGAAAGAGAGAGGAGGGAGGAAGAACATGAGTGAAAGAGGGGGGACAACTAGCATAAGGGAGTTAATTGGCCAAAAACGATTTGTGAGTGAGAGAGTGAGTAGTGAGTGAGTGAGTGAGTGAGTGAGTGAGTGAGTGAGTGAGAGAGAGAGAGAGAGAGAGAGAGAGAGAGAGAGAGAGAGAGAGAGAGAGAGAGAGAGAGAGAGAGAGAGAGAGAGAGAGAGAGAGAGAAGAGAGAAAGAGAGAGAGAGAGAGAGAGAGAGAGAGAGAGAGAGAGAGAGAGAGAGAGAGAGAGAGAGAGAGAGAGAGAGAGAGAGAGAGAGAGAGAGAGAGAGAGAGGGGGAGGGAGAGAGAGAGGGGGAGGGAGAGAGAGGGAGAAAGAGAAATAAAAAAAATAAGAATCACGATTGAGAGAGAGAGTTCTTGTTCATATAAGGGAAGCCTCACCCGCAGGAGAAATCGACCCCAATGATGGAGGAAGAAATCAACGAAAAACATCAGAATCATTTGGAAGGGGAAGATAACGGAGAAAAAATCTTAAAGAAGGGAGAAACCCATCAGTGGAAGAGTTTCTATCAGCAAGAGAGACATTGTCAAAAAAATTGTTATCTCTGACAAACAAAAGGGGAAATAGAATGAAAACTTGAATTAAAACTAAATAACAGGGGTAAGGAAGAGATTGGACAGAAAAAAATTTCCAGAAAAAGGAAAAACTTGTATCAGAGGGAATTTCTCATCTACGTGAGAAAAAATACTATTTTGGTGGAAAAAATGGTGAAGGATGATAAACAAAATTTATAATTATAAAAAATTAAAACAAGTGAAGAAAAGAGATAAAAAGCTGCCATAAAGGATAAGCTCGCCAGTAGGAGTACACTGACATGCGAGAGAAAATGAAAAGCTAAAAGTGAAACGAGAGATTGAAGAACATAAAAACAATTGCATGAAAGGTTATGTGAAAAAATTAAAAAAGGACACAGAAATTGGAAGGAAGAGAATAACACATCATAAATGTAAGAAAAATTAAGAACTCTTAATGTCTGTGATTGATGAAAGGAGCAAAAGGGAGAGTGAGAAAGTCAGAAAACTAACTAAAAACACAGAAACTAAAGATCTCAAACATTGAGAAAGAGGTGACATGATTTCCTACCAGTCACACAGGAAAGGATTGAGAGAAGAGAGGGCTATCCAAAGAAAGAGAGAGAGAGCATGGGAAAGACAAGGGAGAATAGATGAGGGGGAAGAATAAGAGGAGAAGGGCATTATAGATTAGCATGTTCATGAAATATATATGTGTATATGAAATTGACGTGATCACCTAAGGAGGCCTAAAGTACACACATACAAAATTATCTGTCTTATAGTCAAAATCTAGTGTATCTTGAATATATATATATATATATATATATATACTTTAACTATGATTTTTTATAAAAAAATTAAAATAATTTAATTTTAATATAAAAGCCTTTTTGAAAAATTATTTATTCATGAAATAATGATAATCATGCACATATTTATCTAATTTTACTTAAAAAATTCATGTTATGAACACGAAACCCTACTAGTCTTTTGTAGTTTGATTCGTAGAGTCTACTTGAGACATGAGCCATATCAAAATAGTAAGTGAGGATTAAATTTTGTGAAATAATTTTTTTTTAAATTTTAATCACTAAAATTAATTTTAAAAATAATTATAGTCAGGATTTAATTTTTTTTATTAATAATCTATAATCCTAATATTTTCGTTTAAAAAATTTTATATGATGTTTTGGTAGTCTATACAATAATTTGACAAATACACTTTGCAATCATGAGAATGTTAAATTTACAGCCTTAATACTGCATTAATTGGTTATTAAAAAATATCCTTCTTACTTTATAAATAATTATATCCTTATCTGGGAATATAATAATAACTTTAAGACATTGTGATATATGAAGCCTTCTCTTGACATGGGTCGAAAGACCATGTTACCTTTACAAAAACAGACATGTAATAGCATTAGTTCCTTCTATCCTAGTAGAAACGTAATGAATGATTGGTCCTCGTGAAGGATAGATCCATTATCCTGGCTTTAACGGTCATCAATATAAAAATAATCTCTTGCAAAAGGATCAATTGGAAGGGGACAGGGTTCCGTCCCCCCACATGGACATTGAAAGCGACAGGAACCATAAATGGGTGTTATTTATTTGATTCAGTGAGCAAAGTACACACACAGCATTCCATCCCACAGGAAGTAAACCGAGGAAGAAGAAGAAAGGAACAAGAAAAAAACGAACTAGACGAGCGGAGGCAGTTGACCACAATACGCATACGTGGGGTTCAACTGGCCTGCCATGGGTAATGCTTACTGCGTTGGGCATGGTTTAGTGCATACGCAGGCACGGGTAAAGGTGGTACAGTGCCCCGATGTGAATCGCTCCGTTTTACATACGTTGGCACAGTTGGATTTAAACGTGCAGGGTCCCCGATACTTCGTGCTCCGCGACTCGCAGGTCCTCTTGGACTCCCCGATCAAATCCACTGCCTCACGAGCAGCACCTACGCCCACAGAAACGATTATTAGTATGATGAAACCAACAAAGGAAAATGGTTCTAGCCTTAGGATTCCTTGGCTAAGGAGGTGATACCATGCAAGGATTGCGTCGTGATTATTCGAAGTTCCTTCTCGTCAAGAATATAAGCGAGTTATGAATAATAAAGGAATAGGGATTAGAGCATTGATATCATAACAAACTAGTTAAATTGTGGAATATAAAATCGCGATTCTTTTTCCTCTCTCTGTCTCTCTGTGTCTTTATCTCTCTTTCTATCGACAGAATGTTAGAATTGTGGATTTTCACAGGTCGAAACTACGAATGCATTGTGTAGCAGCCTAGTCTGGCCAATATAGATGGTCGGTGATTACCAGCCGTAGGGAACAATGGAACGAGCATGATGAACAGGAGGATGGCTCGGATATAGAGGTACGCACACCATGGGCGAAGCGGGCAAGGGAGCACCAACAGGGAGAAATGAGGACGGTTAGATACAGAGACAGAGAAAAGGGGGAAGCTAAGTCTGGGCTCACGTTATATAATGAGAAAAAAGGTCCCACCGTGCTATTGTTATTATCTACAGTTTTAAAATAGACGTCATCTGGCGGAAATGGGAGACGAAGGATCACTATTGATATTAGATTCCGAAATGGCAAGTAGCAAGTAGCTTAGCATAAAATTATGCCAACTGATCTTTGTTAATGAGGTCTATGTAGAAAAGCTTACTAGCAATGGGTGACGTGGGCCCATCCTTATAATTATACTTTTATTTTCTTATTAATCAATGTGGTCCTATTATAAGACACTTTGGACATGTAAGACAATTTTTTGCCTTTTGTAGGTGTAAGTAATTAATAGGAAAATATATTGGTAAATTGTCGAAGAGCAACATATATTTTAATACCATATTGGTAAGTTATTAGCAAAAGCTGTCAACGGTGTGAGTAGGTCTATGTTAAAATAGATGGACATAATGAAATCATAGGATAGTCATGCTAGTATATTTAAAAATGAATACCCCGTAGAAATATGGGCCATGTATATTATTTTATTAGAGCATGCACAAATTGGATAATAAAAGACAAAGGTACAATTGTAAGACATGAACTCAGTTCGTACATTAGTGTTACTGTTATTAGGTCATCGAACTCAAGAAGATAAAAGTGAGCATTGGACAATTTTTACTATTATGGTTTTAGATAAATTAAAATAAATGCAAAAAATGTTTTCCAGCATTTAATGAGGAACTAAAAAAATATAACTCATGGAGAGATGAAGATGGATCATTATCATGTTCATTAGATATCTCATTAGATCACATAATAACCGAAAATGTTCTGGAAGGCAAACTTGTAAAGAATTTGAAAATATTTTAAACTTTAGATGTGACAATTATATGAAAATAAGGAATTCTGATTTGGAAATTAGAAATCAAACATCAAATTTCAGAACTTGGAGCAAGAAAATAAAATAAAAGCTATTGTGAAAAAAATTAATATAAAGAAATGAATCAGAGTTTGGTCCAAAAGAACAGCGTTTAGTGATCCGTAATAAAATATTGGTATATTTTAAACGAGATGAGACTAAAAAAGGAGTATTGAAGTCATGCAAAATAATTGATCGCCCAACGTCAATCCCATTCTATGCCTCTCAACTAATGCTATGATAGTTTCGCATGCCATGGTTCTAGATTGACGATTGCGGCAGTCGAGAGTGGTCTACATGAAGGAACGGGGGATTACTGGTGGTGGTGAACAGAGGGAGGAGCAGGACAAGCAGGACGCTTGTGGGGATTACGCGGACGCGAGCCATGGGGTAAGCGGACAAGGGAGAGCGAAAGAGAACAACAGGGAGAAGGGACGATACTTGGGGGACGAGAGAGGGGAAGAGGGATGAGGGGAAGACAACTAGGGTTCGTGTTTTATAGGAGGAGAACGATGTTGTTTTAGGCTTGGTTGAATCAAGCTTTTCGATTCGTGGATGCCAGTTGGTGCGAATCCTTATCTGTGTTTCTACGACCAGTCACTCTGGTGAACCCCAAGACCACAAGTGGAAGGGAAGAAATTGACCAGTGATCTCCGTTTTCACTGGTAGCCTTATGGGTGTGCCGACAACTCCACGTTCCTAGTGGCTAAATGCGGACAAATTGACTGACTTTCGGATCCAGAAAAGACATTTCTCCCTTTCTTTCCCGCTCTCCCTCTTTCCCTCTCTCTCACTCACTCTCTCTCGCTCTCGCCCTCCCTCTCTCTTATATCTCTAAAAGATGTTAATGAAGAGAAAAGATATGTAATGCGCATTACACATGCATTTTGTTATCTTGAGGTCTCAACACGTTAACCTCGGATGATTAAAGTTTGAGACGATAAATCAGTCGTGTTACCACCCGTTGGCGGCCAACGTTCTGAGACACCCACGCCACCCGTCGAATTTATGTTCACATTGGGTCCACGTTCCCCAGCGAATGCTGCTGACCTGTGGCTCGTGCGGTCCCTGCATCGATAGGGCAACAGACTAATCTTTACACGTTGATGTGAAGCCTATATCGGCTTAAGTAGATGGATGTCTCGACACAAGGATATACTGCCGTTACGGAGCTTGTTCCGACCCTATTCATCCTTCGTGCCAAACTCTCTCCCTTTCTCACTGTTTGTACCATGAAAGTAGTCCAGAGAATGATCGGATGAACCCACCTAATGAATTATTATAATTTAAAACTTTATGTAAATTTTCGGTTTCGAAAGTGTTCGTGATGTCTAGAAAGGAGATGACAATGACAGAAGTTATCTCATGAATTTCCAATGTTACCTTCTTTAGTTTTGCGCTACCCAAAGTCAAAGTCAGGGGGCCATACTGATCAAGGTTCATTAATACTTCATTGGACTATTCGGGTTGCTACTCGCGTGACCTTGACCTGTTTTATGAAGGTTGTCTGGTCTGGGCATAAATTAATTCCTAACAATGGTTTCTAGTTTGTAATTTTGTGCCACCTGTTTCTACATTTAATTTCGGAAAACACCCTAGCATGCAGACCCACGCCGGTTTAGGGGACCACTCAATATTTCTGTCCTCTCCGCCCGTAGAGGGATGGTAATGAAGCCTCGTAAGGGGGTACATTCCCAATATTGTCACTCAATGCATGGGAAAACTACCTTCGAGTCGGGGCGACATAGCTTAAACTCCTTCCGTTGTCCAATCCCCCTTTTCTTCTTTTTCTTGACAATTTCGATCGTACATAATCTAGTTTAATGACTACAACCATTCAGCGGTCAGTCTGTGTCGCGGCAAATTATCTACGACGGAGGCTTCCGATAGATATCACTGTTCTAACAGCCATCATATCAGCTGGGGGTCAAGATGGGCATGGAGAGATTTGTTGAGGGAGAACGAGAGGGGGGGAATAAAACAGTTACTTGGCAAGCAGAGGTCATGGGATATGAAGGAGAGGGAGACAGGGAAGGAGGGAAGCGGCACGGGCTTTGTACGCTTTTGTGCCGGAATTCATCCATGCACAGGTTCTAAACTTAAGACCCATTGGCACACAAAACAATATTATTTTCTTCAACTTAAGATGACACAACTCCGCTGACAATTGCCATAAGGCCCCTTCGGCCATTGAATGGGTGTCATTCCAGCCTGGACGATAATGATGGCAGATAGGGTTGAAATTTGGCCAAACTGATAAAGCTACGTCTAGATAATTCCTCAAACTTGAGTTTGAACACAACGGGATCAACGTGCAGCTCTCTCCATGTTTTCTTCTTTCTCTTCTTTATCCTTGTTCATATATTTGAAAGTCTTTCATGATAACTTCACATCACCGGCAGACTGCGCAAACTGAATTGCAGCCTTAACAATGCGTAAGTGCGGTCTGGCATGAGCGTCAAATGCACCTTGGAATGAAATTGATGAATTTCCTCTTTATATTATATAAACTAGTTGATGGGAATCAAAGAAATGGGCCGACATCTTTTCATCTTCTACACATTGTCTCAAGCCCATTAAGGAGTAACCGCCTTCTAAGAACTCCTTGTTTTTTTATTTTCTTTGAGGTTATAAATAACCTCGTGACAGCCCAAAGAATAGACAGAAGAGAAGAATGAAGTATTGAGGTTTACCTCATATCGCTCTATAGGAAGAGGCCGTGAGGGTCAATCGCTCTGCAAGGAGAGGCTGTGAAGGTCAATTGCTCAACAAGGAGAGGCCATGAGGGTCAATTATCTATTGGCACCGCCGCCAACTATCACCACTATCGCTGGCATCCGCCGCTTGTCCGTCATCATCTGCCACCGTTTTTCGCCAACATCCACTATCCGTTTTCGCTTCCTACTGCTGTTTGTCATCACTATTGTCCATCGCTGTCTGTCATCACTGTCCGCCGCTGTCTGTTGTCGCCGTCTGCCGCTGCCATTGCCACCATCTCAACCTTCTGTCCCCACCGTCCACTGTCATCTTCCGGCCTGCCTCCTCCATCATCTTATGCCATCACCATTTGCTGCCGCTGCCGCTGCCGCCATCGTCGTCCTGGCCTCCGCCCCCTCTGCTGCTGTCACTGCCTTCGCCTTCCTCACCTGCACATTCCATTCATACCCCCTCCCATTTTCCTGCTCATCATGTAGGGTATAAAAGCTCTAATTCGTGTTATTCTCAACCACTGGATCAGACCGGTCTGGTTCAATCCAGTCCAGCCGCCCTTGCCCGGCTTAAACCGGCTCGAGCCACGCCGTCCGAGCCCAATTGCTGCCGGTTCGAACCATTGTGGACCATCTGGTCTGCACTGGAATCACCCTATCCATTTGACCCATCTAGGCTGCCTGGTCCGCACCAAGCACCTCACCTAGTTCAATTCAGACAACCTAGTTGACCCAATCAAAGTTCAACAAATAGATCACTGGTCAATGGGCTCAGCTTCAACCTATGTTTCTCCTCTAGTTAGTCACATAACTTGATGGCAAGGTTATCTCTAAACCTTTCATTTCCATAATAGAGTATTTTTTTCACTTAATATTTTGTCGTGCTACATTGTTGTTATGTGATCCATAGATAGGTCCATTCATTTAATGACTAGTGGTGAGTGACGAGTGATAACCTATTTGACTTATAACTAATCAATTTATTGATTGTGGAGCACTCTAATCATTATCCATTTCTTAATTACAACAATCTAGTTGATTTCAATTTTGTAGAATTTCACTCAATCTTACCCTAGTTGACGTTCTTTAGTTCGTAAATCCTTTATTAGAGTCAAGTCTAGGTCACTTGTCTAGGGTAAAATAGTCTTTTCACCATCACATTTTGCATTACTAATCTTTTATTAAAAAAAATGAAAGTGCATGTGGGCCAGAAGGGTGCCTTTTCAGAAAATGAAAAAAGGATCTGACTTGAAGCATGAAATCCTTCGAAAGTGAATGTCACCTCAAATTTGTAAAGGAAGAAAGTCTGCTGATAGAGAAGAGAATCTGCTTTTAAAATAATTGTCTTTTATGAGAATAGGTAGGGCCGAAGTTTCTTGAGTGAAGGCTCCATATCAAGCTCTAGGTCAGATCTTTTTGAACCCTAGTTTTCCATATCCTTTGCAGCATGAACCAAAGAGATGGAGAGGAATCACGATTGCCACACCACTAGGGAACTGATAAAGAACGGGAATGAAAGGATTAGGTAGCTTAAGGAAACTATTTGAAGTAGGATGCTTGTTCATTTAATACATCAGAAAATATTTTATACCATAGTATAATGATCATTTAAATATTTAAAAGTGGCTATCCTATGATATTTCATGCGAGTAGCAAGAAAGTATATTAAATGAACAAATGAAATGGAGAAAGTGCAAAAGATATGCTTAAGCCTTGAGAAGAACAATTAACTGTTGAGTGATATGTTGATCATTGACTGACACTAATTGACCATTGACTGCTAACTGCTCAATCTGGTTGATGGATGGGGTAGCTCGAACTAGGCAGGCTTGATGGTCAGGCTGGCTGACTCGAGTCAGGCAGCGAAATGATGCGAACCAGGTGGCTCGGTCGATCTCGATCGGATGGTTCGACTGGGTTCGAATTGGGGGGCTAGACGGCTTGCACCGGACGGTTCGGCTCGTGATGGGCTGGAACTGGGGCGGGCGCTAGTGGACCATCAGAGGTGGGCCTGAAGATGTTCGGCCCACGACTGAGTGATTAAACCTTAGCTGTAATGGGGAAGGGGCTCTGGGAAGCGGTGTGGGGGAAAAGAGGAGGCGCCAGCGATGGCGGTAGATGGTGGTGGTGGCTGGCGACAAGGTGATAACAGGCCGTGGTGGGTAGTGGGAAGGCGACGGCTGGCGGTGGCGGTCGATGAGAAGATGATGGCGGTGAAAAGAGGTGATAGCTGCCGACAGAGAGCATTGACGGTGGTGAGGGGTGGTGGAAGACGACGGCGACTGGGCGGAAGGTAATGGTGGTGTAGACAGTGGCGGTATAGCGGCGATAGAAGAAGGCTGCTCCAGACCAGGAGTAGCGAGGTCCTCCGACCAACCCAAGCAGAGGTGACAGGATCTTTCGATCGAGTAAGGAATTAATCCTTAAACTCCATTTCTAATTCTGCTACAAATTATAGTTCTTCCAGCCAATTTATAGGCTCATATCGTCACTGAAACAGCGAGACTTAAGGAATAATAAATTCGTCCATTTCAATAACTATGGCGGCGATGTCAGTAGCGACGATTGACGAGATCCACGTCATCCACTTTGCAACTCTCCAGTTCTCTATTTTGATCAGCTCCACGTTCATTGTCAACAAAGCCTTGGGTTGTGCTGCATCAGGAACATGGTAAACGGGGATGAATCAAGATGCACAATGTACGATGTCAACGTGATAGAGACCGGATCAGTTAAATCTACCAAGCCAAGAGAAATGCCAATTTGAGGTATAACTAACAATGAAAAAACATAGGCAATAATGTAATGCCTTAACTATGCGAAATTACGAGTGATATAAACACAATATTCCTTCACCGTGGAGCCCCCTCGAGGCTCCCATGGACGACCAGCTCTTCCATTTCGTTATCCATGGGGGAAAGATATTAAGGAGAACGAATTTCAGCACTCGGATTACCCTCAACAAAGTGATATGGTATGTTCAGGAGAATTCAAAGACGAATCGGTTTCAACCAATCAGAGTGAACATAACTCACAGGATTAAACATAGCTAGGTTTATTAAATCCATTACGACAGATATATCACTATATATATTCCTATAAGAATCGGAAAAGTGTAATGAGGATTGTTTTTTGGAGATGAATAAAGATCAATCTTAACTACTCGTTCTTTCCTCTCTTCTTCCTCTCAATTTCTTGTTAGCTTACAAAAGAAGGGTGGCACGGATGAACAGAAGCTCATGTGTTACGACGCGCTTTATAACCGTTCTTATCGCCATCTGCGTCACTCTGTCGCTCATCGCTGGACGCCTCTCGCCGCCACTGGTGAAGCTTCACTATGCAAATAACAAACCATTTCCTCTTCTCAGTAATGCCCACGGATGGCAAAAAGAGATGGTAATGCGGCGTGCCCATGACACCGACCGCATTAAAGGGGGGAGAGGAGAGGGGAGGGGCGGGGAGGTGATGGAAATGTAGGAAATAAAAATTCCTAACAGGAAACCCTAATACCCGCCGTCGTCTTCCTCAAAATCTTTTTCCGGGGAGCTGCAGAGACTTTCTCAGAACAGATGAGAAGTATCATTGAGATGATGATCACCACCACACGGCTCCTCCTCCTTCGAGGGCGATAGTAGAATATTCCGCATCACCGGGGGATTCGCCGTCGGAGCTCGCGGGTGTCCGTCGCATCGACTCCCAACAACATTTCTAAAATGAGTGCCGTCTCAGTCATCGCGACTACCGCCAGAAGCGCCTCACTGTTAGCGCAGCCGTGGCTCGGAAACAGCAGCTGCCATTTCCTGCTTGTCTCGGCGGACGGCGCGATCTCGTGAACCATCTTACCCATGCAGGTCAACGAGGGGAGCTCGGCTTTTTCCCTATAGGAGAGCCCGGCTCATGAGGCCCACCCTCGACTCTGCCCAACGAAGGACTGCGGGGGTTTGGCTGAAACACACACACACACACACACACACACACACTCTCTCTCTCTCTCTCTCTCTCTCTCTCTCCTCGTTCTCTCTCATATCTTCTACGGCTGCTGCTGCGGTTGGAGTTTTTATCCTCTATCGGTTCCTTATTTCCGACGGCTGCCATTGTAGGCGCATCTTATTTCTGTATGAATGAGGCTGCATCGCCCTGGAGACGGTCAAGACTCCTCCCTACACAATGAAGACGATGAACAGCCCTAGTAGGCATCGTTCCCAGGGCCGTCAACGGGCCAGGCTGGGCCTTGTCAATTCCAGCCTAGGCCTAGGCATATCCCAAAGCAAGGAGATGTGCTCTGAAAACAGGTTGCATTAGTGCACACTCTGGCTCAGCCGGCCCAATCACTCATACTTACCCAACCATCTGGTTAAGTTCTGCAAATCTTCCACTTCGGCCTGGTAATGAGAATCGGTCTATTCTGGCAGGTTATCTTAATCGGCTAACAGGGCCCAGTGTCGTTTTGAATTGCTAGTCAAATTTAGAGTTTACTCACCATGCCGACCATGTGATCGCGGCATGCTGCCATGGTGGTGTAATAATTTACACTAGGCCGCCACAGACTTCACTGGCGTCAGCTGACCTGGGCTGGACATCAATCCACTTAAACAGCTTATTTCGTGGAGGCTTAAGCTAGTGAAGTAATAATAGTGAAGATAATTTTAATTGTTGAAAAAAATTAATTTTGATAAATAATTAAGATATATTTTTATGTTTTTTTGTTAGTAATCTCCAAATAATCTGGTTAGTGTTTTCATTAATAGAATTATTTTCTAATAAAATAAAATTTAAAAGTATTAATGTGATTTTTTAGTACTACAACACATTTCCTTATAAACTTTTTTGGGAGAAAAATAACTCTAGACTACCACTTCTAGTGGCTCAGAACAAGCAAACAATGGGATTTGACCATTATCCGTACCTTCACATTTAGTAATCGTGTCGGAGCTCCATTCAAGCACTTCATTATTGACTAGTGTCAAAATTTTGTCTAATGTCAAAATGTACATATTTAAAAGTACGTTACCATATAATAAACAAGAACAGTCTTCTTTACAAATATTGTCCCCACTTTCATGGTTTCCACAGTATTTAAAATTTATTTTTAATTGTATGAGGCTTTTTTATAACCAAAATCCTCCGTTTTCATGGGTTCCACAGTATTTTTGACTATATGTCTGGCAGCCCTTTCATCCTAGATATGCATCGAGACAGCGACTCTGAGGACGAGCTGTCCTGTGGGTGAAGCTCGCGGCTCTCAAGCATGTCTCATGGAGCTTGACAACAGCGGCAGAGAACCAAAACGTAGCTATTGAAAGCAACAGAAATTACAACTGACCGGCGTTCATGATCTCGTCCTACGTCAGTGAGACAGAGAAAGAAAACTTGTTGACGGCAACCCAAGACACTTGTCGGCACCTTATCCTGCTGCGGGGTCCGAGGGGCTGGCGAGGATCGAGGGCAACCGCTCTGGCACGACTTTATGTAGTAGCAGCAACGGCGAATGATGCGGCATCGTTCTCCCTGGACGAAGCCATGCGTCATTAAGATTTGTGAACAGGGAGAACGATTCATCTAGAATGGCAACCGTGGGTTCGTCATCATCAAAACCATTCCATAGAGTCTATCGAATTCCTCCTACATCTCTTGGGAACCTGGTGCGGGTGGCCCTCCGTGCCCGACCACAGCGGGCTGTATTACGATCGTACTGATACATTTATGTAACCGATCATTAAGGTTTCAGGGTCGTATGTGCTTTTAATGTGCTCACGCTGAGCCGGGGAGGACTTCGGGCCAATCCTGCCCTTTTATACTTTTATTTCGAGACGGACCTCTCAAGTGTATAAATCTATTGATTGAGATCCCTAGCGAACATAGGTTTCAAACATTTTTTTAACTCTGTGGTTGGCTACCGTTGCAAAATTTCAGTGGAATAAATGTTGGTAGATACGCCGACGGCGATCTGATCTCGTGGGGATGGTGCCCACCGATTCCACTCGACATCCTTGATCAATGTACGAAAAGCTGAGAAGAACAACGGAGCCAGTGAAAACAAAGGAAGATATTGTAATAGTGGTGGCTGGTCTTATTCCAAGGACTCATCAGAAACGACTGACGACTGGTGACCAGTAAAGGAGATGATGCTGAGGGTGAAGGAAGAAGGTGAGAAAACAAACCGAGGTGGTTGATTACAGCAACACTCACTTATTTGGTTCTTTAGCAAGCTACAGACGGACCACCCTCACCAGACAACGAGCAAGCCACACAAGGAACATCGCTGTGGGGGCCCGCCAGTCAGCCCTGGCCTATGACTACTGCTTTGGGCATGGCTTGATGCAGATGCATTTACGGAAAATGATGCCGCGGCACTCTCCCCGGACGAAACCCTCCGTCCTGCAGATTATTGAACAGTTCGAATGGCTCCCGCAGCGCCCCCTGAACCTGCGGCTCGGGGAGCTACACGGTCTTCTCGCGGACGGCTCCACTGTTTGCCCAACGTCCATAGAATAGATCAGTAGGACGGCATAGTCTAGGGATGCTGCCTCAGGGTTCATCGGCAAAAGTAGAGGATCAGTAATTCTGTGTAAATAATGTAAATGGAAACCTAATAGTTAAGGATCAGAGAGTGGAGCTTATAATCTTTCGGAGCAATCGCATCGTCCGATTCAAAACCAGCTGCTTCATGTTTCGTCTCTCTCAACGTGCGTTAGAATAGTTTCTCATGTCGCAATTGTCCAAGAATGAGTGTGGTATTTCATGATTCTTCTACGTTATGTCTAGTCAACAATAGAGATGAGATGAAAATAATAAAGGGCTAGAGATTAGGGATTCGATATAAAACAAAATAATCAAATATTTCTGTTAGAGATAAAAACCCAATATGGATTTAGCGCGGAAGTTAGAAGATAAAAATGAAATGAATAACTCACAACTGGAGACACAAGAATTTACATGGTTCGGAGGTTGGCCTCTGACGTCCACGGGCGGCGATGAAAAAGCTCCACTAGATGTAGAAGAAGTACGGAATAGTAATCCCCAGAACCCAGAATATAGACCTTTAATCTTATCCCTCAAAGAATTCACTAGTCCCTCACTAATAAGTAGAGATCATTTTGTTAGAAACTCACTCCCAACTCTTTGGTACCCTTTAGTTATTAGTGCTAATATTACTGCTACATGTGAGATGAGAAGAGATGACCTATATTTATAGACCTCTTATAACCACCTTGGGAAACATGCCAACAACTCTTCAGGAAACGTGCAGACCGTTTCCTCCTCAAAGCTGGAACAGTTCGGCCTGTACATTACTGAGCCGTTGAGAAGCATGAGAAGCGGTTTACATCGTGAGCCGTTTCAAACGTCTCACCTTCTCTCTCTCTCTCTTCTCTGCATTTAATGTGATTTTCTCCACTACCGTTTGAGCTGACACGATGTGGCCTTGATGAGCCACGTGCCTAACAATTTCAACTTGAAGTCACATTTTGTCTGTCGATCGATGCATGCAAAGTCATCAGTAGAATGTGGTATGCGTGGATAGACAAGTGGAGTATCAGTGGTGGCGAACAGCAGAAACAGGATGACGAGTAGGAGGATAATGGGTAATACTCAGACGAAAGCCATGGGGAAGCAGACAAGGAAGAGTGAGAGAGAGGACAACTGGAAGAGCGAGAGAGGCAAGGGGAGGATGTCACATGGGGTCTGATCCCGAGCCAGACCCCGGGGACAACATAACCCCACGCTACCCGACACGTGACGGGAGCAAGCACGGGAACGAGACATTGGCGTGGCGACCAAGATAGGCGAGGAGAGATGACACCACGACGCCACGCCAGGGGGAGAAGGCTAACGGCGTCGACCAAACGGCGGATGGGACGGCTGACGTGGACATTTAGTCCCACACCACGTGTACAACGGAACGACGGGTGGCGAGACCCTATTTAACAGGACCCGCACCCCCGTGATTGGTCACCTTTGGTTAATCGAATCCTATTTCTCTCTCTCTCTCTCTCTCTCCCATAGCGAGCCGGATCCCAACGATCCAGACGAGAGTCCTCCCGAACTCGAGCAGAGCCGCCCGGGGTCATGTGACAGAGGAGGCTGGCTAGGGCTCAATTTATATAGGGAGAAGAACGGATTATTATATGCTTGGTCGCATCTAGGCTCTCGGTGCACGGATGCCAGCTGGTGCAAATGGTTACCTGTAATACTGTTTCGAGACCATCTAAGGTCTTCAAGTACACGTGGAACGGGGGTACTGGCCAGCGATCTTCGCGTCGGTCGGGCAGCTATGAGGGAAAGCCGACAGCTCCACGTTCACAGTTTGACCTGATGGTTATTGGGTTCGGAACACGAGATTGGCATCTGAGTCTCACTGTGGATGCACGTTCCTTGCTAACGTCAAACAGCCCCCCCGTTCCCCCCCACGTTTTCTCTCTCTCCCTCTCTCTCTCTCGCTCTCTTCAGTCCATATACCGATGAAAACATTTCAGATGAAGATCGGATGAACCCACCTAACAGATTACTAAATTCTAAAATCCACAGATATTTGTGCTGCCAGTTAAAGAACTTCTCTCATTAATTTTATGTTCATATCTTTATTTTGTTACCGTCCCGAGACAGAAGTAAGTTAGTTTGACCGATGTGTGGTATCAAACTCTGACTGCAGACCTTACGAGGGTTATGCCATTTAAAAAGGTGGGCTCACTCAACGCGTGACCAATGAACATCTACTTCGTGAGTACAATAACTTTTAACTTCCTCTCGTTCTCGAAATTCCCGTTTCTTATTCTTCTTCTTTTCGACTATTTTGCTCGCACATAGTCTAGTTGCATGAGTATTCTTGAGTGGCAACTTGTATTTAGGTTGTGACGCTTCCGAGGGATATCAATTCCCTGACAGCCATAACGTCAGCCGGAGATCAGAATGGGCATGGAGAGATTGGTTGAGGGAGAAGGAGAGAGGGGAATGAAAGCGTTACTTGGTAAGGGGAGAGCATGGGGTATGCAGGAAAGGAGGGAGGGGGGAAGCGTTACGGGCTTCATGGTCCTAGAAACCAGCCATGTCCAGGTTTAACAGACTTGAGACTCATTGATACAGAGAACAACATTATCTCCGTAAACCTTCGCGGACACGACTACGCCAGCTGTTGCCTCAAGGTCCATTTGGGCATCGAAGGGGCGCTAATCTGGTCTGACGGTAAGGCCAGCAGCCATTGTTGACATTTTGGCGGAGTTGATAGAGGACAATTTCTAGAACTTGAGTGCGAACCCACAGCGGGGTCTACGTTCCCCACTTCTCCGTGATTTTCACTTCGTCTTCTTCCTCCTTATTCGTCCATATCAAAGTGGAAAATGTCTTTTCTTGTTCATAACTTCACGTCAAGTCATTACAGGAAGATTGTGCTCATTCAAGTTTCATTAGCGTTTCCGTGGATTAGTGAGCCGGTGACTTGAGTTAATGAAGTCCATTGACCTGGCCCTGACACGTCAGTTCTTTCTAAGGCGGGAGTAATGTCGGGCGCGAAAGGCAAGTGCACTTGGGAATGAAATCGACAGAGAGCTTCTTGGCAGATAGGTTCTTGACAAAAATGATGTGAATGTTTACTTGTGGTAATTAACAAGGTGAGGGCCATGAGTAGCAGGACGGTGAGCGGGAACACTCGGAAGCCATCCATGGGGAAAGCCAAGTCTGAAGAAGAGGAATATATATATATATATATATATATATATATATATATAGAGAGAGAGAGAGAGAGAGAGAGAGAGAGAGAGAGAGAGAGAGAGATAATGCGAGGGGAATATGACATCGTTTTTTTACAAAAAACGTTAGCACACGGTCGCTTGATGTGATTTAATATTTCAACACGTTAACAGATCTTAAGATGACGACGATATGTCCGTATCAACAATACCATCGATAACAGGCGTAGGCCGACAGTCAGCATGCCAGGATAAATGCACCGACGCCTGCTGTTGCATCAGTGTTGACTTCGACCCTCGAAGGGAGGTTTAGCTTGCCAATGAGAAGCTATAGTAACAGTGACCCACTGAGGAGGCTGCATGGATAAGAGACCCAATCGGCTTGACATTTTGACCGAGTTGATATTGCGCTGGGTAGATTGACGAGTCCTCAAAATATAGTAAGGACCTAGCTACGGTTTACGTTCCAGTTTCTCTCTCTCTCTCTCTCTCTCTCTCTCTCTCTCTCTCTCTCTCTCTTTTCGTTTTCTTCTACGACTTCTTCATCCCTGTCTGCATTTTCTGAAGTCTTTTATTCCATCGAAGTCAATATATCGTCTTTTCTTGTTCACAGTGTTACGTAAGGTCAATAACGGGAATATTGTTCACAGAGTTTCATTAATACCTCCGTGGACTAGTGAAACTCTGACTGTCGTAAAGGGTATCGGCAGACATTGCCCTAAATCAGCAGTTTGTTTGAAGCCGGCGTCGGGTCCGCCGTGAATAATGGTTGCATCTCATATTTCAGGCCAGATCCTATGATTTCTTCGGCAGACTCACCCACCCACATGCCTTGCAGGAGGTTCTACGAAGGCTGAGAGGGAGTGGGGTCGTTGCCGCAGATGAACAAGACATGATATCAAAGGGAAATTACAAAATATAACCAAAATACAACTTGTCACAATTTAAATGAATAAAATCGCAGCAAACTTCTCAAACTCACAATATTTTCTTACGAATAAGAAAATATTTCGTGCACTCAGTAACGACTGAACCTTGCGGACCGTAACATACTGGTGTTAGCATTCAACGATTGAAGCACTGCTCAGTTTATCTACCAAGAGTACCAAACTCTCTTAGCACAAGTCGATGAAGTAAAAGACTACATCTATTGGCCGGACACAACTCGCTTCAGTTTTAAAATATTCTTGTAATCTTGAAAATAAATTACTAAAATAAAAAATATCCGAATTTCTATATTCTCAATTGTAAGATATTTTATAATTCCAACCCTCCGCTAGGATGGGCTTCAAAGATTATGTCGACTAGATAAAAAAAATCATTTAGTGTCATCCGTTTCTCATATCTCGGTAGATACGCTGGGAACGACAGAGCAAGCCGATTCAAACGCATCTGGAGTAAGATACTGGGATCTGGGTACTAAGCAGTTCAAAGCAGCATAATCTACTGTTGACTGGTATTTATTCGACGGAGTCAACAAGGTACACATGCAACCACGGGCAAACTGTGAAAGAAGGGGTTGTTGGCGATAACTACGACAACACTTATTTATTTAGATGTTAGGGCCTAACACGAACGGGCCCTTAAACGACGCTGCGGGATCTGACGGGTGGGCGAAGATCGACAGTTACCGCTATGCACACCGTTTGGTGCAGTGACAGCCAGGGCGAAAGATGCCGCGGCACTCTCCTGATGTGAAACCCTCACACTTGCAGATAGTGTCGCAGTTCTTGTCGTTTGTGCAAACCCCAGCAAACCTGATACTCTCTGAGCTGCAGGGCCTCAAGGATGCGTTCACTGCCGGCGCTACCTCCCGAGCAGCATCTATGTCCGTATCAAAGATTAATATGCCATCAAACATTTGGGAAGATGGTGCTGGCCTTACGGCGCATCGGCAGAGTCAAACGACACCATCCCGTTATATTTTTGCGATCGTTAAAAGTTTTTTCTTGGGAAAAATATGAACGAGATACGAATAATCAAGGGTCAGAGAACGGGATTAATCATCTAACTGGCAAAAAATTAATTCATAGGAACTTCCAAATTCACGTGAGGTGAACTGTGGTCTGAATGGACGGGGAGAAGCATACGGTTATTACCAGAGGTATTCAACGTGCAGAGCATGATGAGGAGTACGGCGGGCAGCAGACGGATACAAGCCATGTTGGAAACAGAAAGCAAGCTCGAGAGACGACCGTCGGGGGAGGGGAGAATGCTTCGTGCGAGAGGAGAGAGAGAGAGGAACCGGGAGAGGGGTGAGGGGAGGGTGTTCGGTTGGGCCTGTTATATAGGGAGAAGAACGGTGTTATTACAGGATCTGCCGCGTCTCCGGTTTCGGATTAGAGGTATCAGTGCCGCTGCTGTGTTGAGCCCTTAGTGAACGAAGTCCGCACGGAAAGGGGGGCCATGGGCCCGTGAGTTAGTCTCCAGTGAGCCGTCTATTCCAGTAAGCCGACGGGTCCACGTTCACATCTTCAACCAACGTGTGGAATCGGGCAAATGGATGGGTACCAAGGGCCATTGTCCTCCACTCAGGTCAAACCCCGTCCTTACTCCCCCTACATCAAATTACTAAACTTTTAAATCATTTCAGACAACGATTGGATTAAACTATAAGTGACTGCCTAAGTTAAACATGTGAATACAGTGAAAATGAGACCCATAATGCCCGCTGTAACACGCCACTTGATCATTTTTAATGTCAGTCCCACTTCATGTTATTCAGGCTAATGTCTACACAAAAAATAAACTGACAGTCAACGTTCTCTAGCAGATCCAGGCTGTGGATTTAAGTCCATCATTCGTCTCCATTCACTCATCAGTGAGTCTGTTAGGCTATATGAATAAGGCTGACCTGTTAGGGGAAACAAAGATCACCTAGGGTCATGTTCCCCTTTACATCGATCTCTGTTACTCTATCTGTTTTTGCAAGGAGGGCTTGCCCTTGTAATATTCACATAGGAGGATAGGCAATAACATTAGTTGTGGTCCAAAGGATAACACTACTTGATAGTTTAAGATGACAAATCTTCATCGACATTGAATGATGGTCAACTCAGGCCGTGAAACCACTGTGGCTGTACGAGCCCATATTGGGGGTCCGCCCACACACATAAATATAATTTAGTTGAGGAAGAATATTTAAGAGCTTGATGATTAACCCTTAGCTTGAAATCTTCTCAAATTTAGGTTGCCAACTAGGACCTTGTTCATTCTCTCTAAATTTTTATTGATGGGATATTATATTCAAAGCTTGAGGTCCTGAAGGAGATAACGGCATTTATGTGTTGATCATTATCAATTAAAAGTTTTCCATTTTTATAGGTAAATCATGCATGAATATCTTCTCAGATCTATCTGATCTTCCAAAGTTTATTTACTTTAGAATAAACATAACCTTGAATAGTTAGAAATCTGATATGATATGTCTATCACTTCATATACCCTCACGTAAAACCAGCATTGATCTTATAAGTCTTAACATTACTATCCAACTTGTGTCAATTTAAATATTGGTAAGGATTTGATAATATGAACATAGAACTATCAAGATATGTTTCATTGAAATGATAATTTACCAATAAAAACTTACCTGAATCCCTTTAAGTAAAATTTTATTTTCAAGTGGACATAATGAACCACAATCTCGATATTTATAATAATATCTTAGATGATTAAAACTTTTAAGAGCATATTCTATAGTATATCTACTAATATTCAGAATATCTTATTCAATCGAA
>JANEYH010000048.1:0-28126 GCA_024713555.1 Spirodela polyrhiza | reverse complement strand
GTATTATACATTACTATTAAATATAATTTAATAGCTAGAAAATAATTAGTAGCTTGGCTACATAATTTTTTCAATTACCACTAACTTCTAACTAGTGAAAATCCTACCTAAAAAATTTTATTATATATATATACTACGTACATAATAATCTTCCTATCTATATATAGAAATAAATCTATACACAAATAGGTCGACCCAATAATAACTTATGTCTTATTGTTATAAATAATATAAAAGTATGTACTTCTATATTATAGTTGCTTTGTAAAATCTACTTGTTGTAAAATATACTCTCGTATATTAAACAAAGCAAAATTATATACATATGTAGATATAAATAAGTATAAAGATAAAAAATAGCACTTAAAATGCTATTTAAAATTACAAACAAAATTCTAAATTAATTAGACACACCTGTTTACTTTTTACAGGGTCTGTGCCCCACATAAACTGTCTCCTAGTAATAATTCCTAATCAAGGTCACCTTTCGGTAGAAACTAGATGGTATCGCTAAATTTAACATTTAAATCCACAGTTTCTTTCATATGAAAACCTACTGAAGATTTCTCATTTTTCTATCTATCTAGACACCTTCTATACTGATATAAGGGTAATCATAGTCTATTATTAGTGACAGTAAAGCTGCATAGGGTCTTCTCGTCTATCTAGAGGTAAACTGTATCTGCACAGCTATTCCAATTTCACTGAGTCAATCATAGAGACAGCTGCTGTATCGTTACACCATTCATGCAAGACCGCATTTAACGGCCAAGGCATTTCGCTACCTTAGGACCCTCACGTTAAGGCCGCCTTTAACCGGGGGTTCTGTCGATGTCAAATGTTAGTTCATTCAAGTATCTCTATTAACCAGCCGGCACCGGGCAGATCTCACACTTTATACTTAGATTTTTTTGAATCTTATGCAAAGTGCTGTGTTTTAATTAAACAGTCGTACAGCACTATTCTATGCCTCTTCTATTTCACTTGGTATTAACCAAGAAATATGAGCTCTCCTTATCCCGAAGTTACGGTAGTCAATTTGCCGAGTTCCTTTATGATTGTTAGCTCAAACGCCTTCGTATTCTCTACTCGCTTACTTGTGTCAGTATCTAGGTACGGTTTAATCTATGTTATCTTTGAAGATAACTATGACTTAATAGGTTAAAGTTAATTTTCCAGCACATTGTTCACATACAATGCGGTCAAATGTCTTTTAGATTTTCTCATCACTAAAAATCTTTAGCATTACTTTAGTTTAGAGGCCGTACTTAACGCTAGCCATAAGCTTTAGGCGGAAATATTAAATTATTTCTTTTCGTTACTCATGTCACCATTCTCACTTGAATTAAATAATGTTAATTTTATTTGAAAAATAAAAGTAGTAAATTTATTCAATGTTCTGCTACCCCATTTTATTATAAAAAATTTTTATAATATATCATGGACAAGGTTTCGGTATATTGTTTAGATCCGTTAAATTATTGACGCTGTTTATAACTTAACAAGTGCTCTGTTACGAGGTCATAAAATTATGGCTGCTTCTAAGCCTATCTTCTTGTCGACTTTAATAAATACATTCTTCATTTCACTTAACTAATAATTTAGGAACCTTAACTCTTGTTCTGGGCTGTTTCCCTTTTGACATACAACCTTATCATTCTATGTCTGATCATTCAAGTTTTATCTTTGCCATTCCGAGTCTGCATACTCACTGGTAAAATCTTCACGATCCCCCAATATATACAATATTTGATTATTATCATCTATTGTCTGAGATTAAGTTCTGTACCTGCTAAGATATTATCTTGAATTGCCTACTGTTATAGGTTTCGCAGAAAACCAGCTATCCTGGTCAGTGTTGTCTTTCACTACACCTACCATAGTTCTTCGGATATTTTTGCTACAATAAACCGTTCGGACTTTTATAATCCTGACTATAGTATAATCACCAGGCTTCGGGTCTAACTTTAGATACTCTTATCGTTATTTTAACGTCCGGTTTAACTACGCTTAATGCTTGTATCTAATGTTAACTTGGTGACCCATTATGCAAAAGGTACGTTTTGAACACACAAATGTGATTAAAACTGCTTATAAAACTACTGTTTCATATTTCTTTCCCTCACGGTACATATACGCTATTGCTTATATATTATATTTAGTCTTTGAGGAAGGTTCCCCATTTGTTCAAACAGATTTTTTTCCATTTTAATTTAAGACTTCTCTAATTTCACTCACGCTAATTTTAGAATCTCTTTTGATTTCTTTTCCTTAGGTTACTAAGATATTTCAATTCACCTAGTTTATTGAAATTGAATTTTTCCTAGAGTTAAAATATTTTTATTAGATTTATAGTAAAGTATTAAAATACGTTTTACTTTCAAAATTTTATTAGTTGTTTAACTAATTTAATTTTAATCTATGATAATTAATAAATCTCTTTAATATATAGCTTAGACTCCACAATAGTTTCTTTTTATACTTATATAAAAAAATAAATTTTGGTTATAATTCTATATAAGTATAAATTATATATAATAGAAATTTTTAGTTTCTTTTTTTTTTAATATAAATACTATTTATATTTAATTAATCCCTAATAAGGTATATAGAGTACCTATTATCTTCGGATTACTGTGGATCGAACACAGATTCTCCTCGTCCCAAACGAGGCGCCTAACCAACCCGGCCCTAATCCGTTTTATTACAAGAGTACACGGACTTGAACCATGAAAAAGAAGGTTGAAGCTTCTTATTTTACCATTAAACTACACTCTTTAATACAGAGAATATCCGATTCGAACGGATGAGGGGTTTATTCCTAATAAAACTCAAACTTATCGCCTTAGACCACTCGGCCAATTCTCTTAGTTCTTTTAAGAATCGAACTTAAATATCATTCTTATCAAAAATGCACTTTACCATTAAGTAAAAGAACTTTAAGGTTAAATTAGCTGTATATAGCTAATATTCTCCTATTTACAAAATAACAGGTTAATATTTATCTAAAAGTACTTAGATTGTTATATTAATTATTAGTATAAATTGCTTATAATAAATTTAGGAATAAAAGGGATCGAACCTTTAACTTTTTGTGTGTAAAACAAACCTTCTACCATTGAAATATATTCCTTAAAGGGGGTAAAGTGAGTAATTATAAAATTATTTAACTTAAATAATTTATAAACTCAAAGTTATAATAAATTAATTTTTGTTTAAAGTTATAATAATTGAACCTACCATAGCTAATACTAAAATTAAACTAGAAATTATTAATCATATATTATATACTGAGTATAGCACTAAACCAACTGTAGTTATATGACTAGTTTCTACTAAAAATCCGTCTCAGTTGTTACTAGCTACAAACATAATATTTGTAACTTTATTTGAAAAGAAATTTCCTAAATCTTGAACTAAATTTGAATATACTAAATTGATAGTTTCTGAGCTATCAATTAAACTATTATATTCTGGCGATAATAAAATTCAAGAATAATTTAATAATATAATAATTAATAATGCTAAAGGTATACTATTTACATTATTACTAAGTAGTTCACTAGATCTTATATCAATTAACATTAAAATAAATAAGAATAAAATAGATACTGCTCCTATATATACAATTAGATATGAAAATCCTATGAAATTTAGCCCTATCATTATTAAATAAACAGAAATAGCACCAAATAGCCCTATTAAACAAATTAAAGATCCTATAGGGTTTTTAATTATTATAACAGTTGTACCAAAAAATAAAGCAATTAAACTCACTAAATCTAAAAACTCAGGTTTAAATCCGTTAGATATAAAATCGGATAATACGATGTAGTTTTGTGTCATTATTAAATTTTATTTTTTCCCTTATAACAAGGTAGCAAAACGCTAAGAACCTCAATAATACATTGATACATATAAGAATAATCATACAACATCTACAAAATGTCAATATAATATACCAGCTTCATATCCTAAATGATGATGATCTGTTAAATGGTAAGCTAATATTCTTCATAAAGCTACAGATAAAAATATTGTACCTATAATAACATGAAAACCGTGGAAACCTGTACCAAAAAAGAAACATGTACCAAATGCACCGTCACTTATAGTAAAGGAAGACACGCTATATTCAACTCCCTGGAAAAAAGTAAATATTATAGCTAATATTACTGTAGCAAAAGATCCATATAAAGAACCTTTTCTATCTCCTTTAATTAAAGAATGATGTGCATATGTAATTGTAGCTCCACTTGATAATAAAATTACTGTATTAAGTAAAGGTAATTCAAAAGGATTTACCGGTTCTATTCCCATAGGTGGTCATTGACCTCCTAATTCAATTGTAGGAGTTAATGCACTATGGAAGAAAGCTCAAAATATGGCTAAAAAGAATAAAGCTTCCGATACTATAAATAAGATAACTCCTAAATTTAACCCTTTTTGTACAGCTAATGTATGATTACCTAAATAAGTACCTTCTGCTATAATATCTCTAAATCATAATGTCATAGAAGTTACTACTAAAAAAAGTCCAACGTAAACTAATATGTAGCTATTTGAAAATAAATGCATAGCAAAAGCAGCGTTCACTGTTAAAATAAATAATGATACGCTAGTATATAATGGCCATGGAGAAGGAGAAACTAAATGAAAAGGATGATCTTGAAAATTACTTCTAGTTATGTTAGTCACACCTAATCATACGGTTTATCAGTTATTCTGCTTTCCGGAAACCTAGTCCGATCGCGCCTAATGTTTAAGGCTATAAGGAATTGAACCTTATTTCCTTTATAATTTTTATATAAGATCAATATATTCATAAACCTCACAATAAAAAAGGGACTTTTCTTATGATATTCTAAGAAAATTATAAACCCTATAATTATTTCTATCCTAACTTAAGTCTCTAAGAGGACTCGAACCTCTATCGCGATATTAACAGTACCATGCTCTACCCTTGAGCTATAGAAACATAAAGTTAAATACATAAACTATAATAAATATATCTTTTATAGAATAAATATTAACCTCTACTTTTATTAAAAAAGTTACACTTAAAAGCATATTAGTTATTTTATTAATATAAAATCAATATACAAATACATATGTATTATATTCTACTTCACTCCCGGATAAGGAGAGAGTCGAACTCCCAAATGTATTCAACACAATGATTAGCAATCATCTTACCTTACCACTGGAAACTTATCCTTTATTTATAACAATAATCGAATTAGATCAGACTCGAACCGACATCAATTTCCGTGACAAGGAAACCCTCTACCTAATTAAGTTACTAATTCATATTAAATAAACATTTATGTTTATTTAGGAGACAAGAGATTCGAACTCTTAAAAGTATACACTATTGAGTTTACAGCTCAACCCTTCTTACCAATAAAGGAAGTCTCCTTTACCCATAAGTTTATCTTTGCTTATGGGATTAATTGTTTATTGTCATGCTTCCCGTGCAACTTCCGCTACACGAACCGTATTTCGACTTTACACCAATTAGAGCTACGCATACGAAGATTCATAGTATAAGAAAAACCCGATAGTTAAAAACCCTAAACTTGTTTAAGACCTTAATACTAGAAAGGCAAACTTATTGCATAGGCTCCTTTCGGCATGTGACGAGTGGTTAGTACCAATCCGAGATGTATTCACCGTGACATATGGTGATTCACGATTACTAGCAATTACTTTTTCATATAGTCGAGTTTCAGACTACAATCCATATAAAATTTTATCCTATTTTTTGAGATTAGCTTAAATTCACATTTTTGCATCTCTTTGTCTAGGAAAATGTGGCACGTCTGTAGCCCGCGGTATTAAGACCATGATGACTTGTCTTTGTCCCCTTTTTTATAAACCCCACGTATAATGGAGTAAATACTTTATAGCAAATCTATTAAATAAAGTCAGGGATTACGTTAATTTCATGTAAAAAATACACAGTTTCACAACATTAACTGAAAACAGCCGTGCAATACCTGTAACTATAAAATAATTTAATTAGTTTTTCAACTATTAAAAAATAATTATAGCTATACAAACCGCGGTAAGGTTTTTCGTGGATCATCGAATTAAACAACATACTTCACTGCTGGTGTCAGAAACGGTCTAGTGATTTCAGTTCCTGCGTTGCCACATTACTCTTGAGGTGGAGTGCTTACACTTTTATTTATTAGCCAAATATTTACTAATAGGTAGATATCTGAATTTATTCAGAAACCCAAACTAAAAGTATATTCATCTGACATATGACACTCATAATTTACTGCAAAGACTACTAGGGTATCTAATCCTGTTCGTTACCAATGCCTTCGTCCTTTAACGTCAGTTATTACATAGAGAACTGCCTTCGCCATTACCAGTCCCTTTGGTATCAATGAATATGATCTCTCCTCCGCAAGTTCTGTTCTCTTGTATCTAACTCTAGTTCTAAAGTACCATTAAGGGTTACTTCTATACTGACATTAGAACCGTCTAAGTACCCTTTAAACCTAATTCTTATGAATAACACTAGTCTCTTACGTATTACCGCGACTGCTGGCACGTAATTAGTCAAGACACTTTATATATACTGTCATTATCAATATATAAACAAAGTTTCATTTGATAATCAATTAAATTTCTTATTTCAAACGCTCTTATTAAAGATATATTTTTACTGAAATTATAAAACTTATCACTTCTCCAAGTTGCCAGTTCAGCCGTTAGGCCATTGACCAAAATTCCTCACTGCTGTACTGATATGCATTGGGGTTTTTTCAGACCCAATGTGGTCGATTAACCTTTCAGATTCGACTACGAGAGTCTTCAGCTAGCTAAGTCATCACCTTAGCTACTACTTATCTCGAAATAATTATCATCCTCTTAAAGCAAGGCTGAGTAATACAAAACGTCTTTTGATTTATAAATTGACTTCTATAATCTTCTATACAGTTAGTATGCTCCCGGCATCTACTGTTATCTAAAATAGATGAAGATTATATTATTTTATTTAGTTTTATAAGGTTGTTCTACCTAAAAAACTTTTAAAAGACGCCGATGTATTACATAACACCTCTTTGTATTATAAAGAATTTCTCTTCACTTTAAGGTCGGCAAAAATTATCTAATACTCACCTGTACACCACTTCTTAATAACTAGTATTAAGACGTACGATTAGCATGTGTCAAGCACTTGGATAGCATTCAATCAGAGCCATCACCAAACTCAATTTTGATAATCTGGAATTCGTCCAGTTATATCACTACCACGTTTAAGTTTGAAAAAATATTAAAAAGGCTAAATTTAAGCTATTTAATGTTAGATTTACTAATACTAAATTTCTAAAAAAGGTTCCGTTTCTCGCTTTTTTTATTTGATATTTAACTATCTTTTTTAATTTCTATAGGGAAACCTTGTCTATTTATAGTCTTACTATGAATGTATATTACCGTGTATAACTTTCCTAGATTTAGCCTTTTTATAGATTTAATTTGCTCTACGCAAACTTGATAATTTATATTTTTAAATTTATTAAAAATACATCAAAAGAAAATAATATTAAAGGAATTAATACTATAAACCCAAATAAAATAGGTAATAATATTGTTCAACAGAAAGACATTAATTGATCAAAACGTATTCTAGGGAAAGATGCTCTAACTCAAATGAATAAAAATACCATAAGAGAAGTTTTTACACCTAATACTACGCTATATAAAAGACCATTTAATGAATGAAAATCTCATTTTTCTTCTCTCATAATACTATATAACTTTAAATTTTCTGATAAATTACCAGATATTGATTCATCGATATAGTATAAGAAATAAGGATATTCTAAATTTACTAAGTATCCTCCTAAAAATAGTATACTTGTGAAAATACACATTAAAACTATACTACCATATTCAGCTAAGAAAAAGAAAACAAATATAACTGCAGCATGTTCAGTCATAAAACCACTTACTAATTCAGATTCTGCTTCAGCTAAATCAAAAGGAGCTCTATTTGTTTCGGCTACAGCTCCTATAAAAAATATTATTAAAATACAGAATAAAGGTAAAGCTAATCATACTATTTTTTGAAATTGTACATTAACATTTAAATTTAAACTATTAGTTATCATAATAATGATCAATAATACTGAACTTAATACCAATTCATAACTAATTAATTGAGCAGTACTTCTTAAAGATCCTAAAAAAGCATATTTACTATTAGCACTTCATCCTGCCAATAATATACCATAAGTAGCTAAAGATGAAACAGCTAACATAAATAAAATACCTAATTCCATATCACTTAAAGATAAACCGGGACCATAAGGTATTACAGCATACCCTAATAAAGAAAAAATAAGAGTTACAATTGGCCCTAAGAAAAATAAAATTAAATTAGCTTGCGTAGGTGCAACATATTCTTTTAAAATCAGTTTTAAGGCATCAGCAAAAGCTTGTAATAAACCATAATAACCAACAGCATTTGGTCCTAATCTTCTTTGCATACTTGCCATAGTTTTTCTCTCAGCAACTGTAACATAAGCTACAACTAACAAAGCTGGCAACATTAAGATTATATTTTCTAAAACAGATATAAGTGTGATCATATAATTAATATTCTTATTTATTCTTAGTAGTGAGTTATTTCTTCTCCCTAATATATTTTAATTAATTTATATTTAATTTCTTAAATGTCGTTTAACAGGAATTTTTAATATTTACAAGAATTTTTTAATCTTTGAAATTCTTGTGCTTTTTCTAAAATTTGGGATTTATATTTGGTATTATTTGTAACAATTCACTTTCTATACGATTTCCTTCCTGTATAAGTTTTTCTAATTCATCGCTTCTACTACGAATTAAACTATCTAGAACATTTAAGTTTTTACTTAGTTCTCTTTTTTGATCGTCAGACATGTTAGCAGGTATATCTATTGACATACTACCGCTAGCATCTATTATAACATTAGTATTGTTTTCAATAAAAGTAGATATAAATAGATTTAAAAAATGCGTAAATTGAGGCAAAATCTTATTAATATCTATTAATATTCCATATAAATCTAATTTAAATGTAGATTTAAAAGGAAGTAATTCAGCTTTTGCTGAATTATGAAAGGGGGTAATGTTTGATAATTTAAATAAGTTTTATTAAACTTCATTTAATAATCAATGAACAAATTTATCTATATTCACAGATTCTATAACTATTGGCATAGAACTATGTAATATACCACATATTTCAGAACATTGTCCATAGAATACTCCTTCTCTGTTTATAAATATAGACACTTGGTTTAATCTACCAGGGTAAGCGTCACATTTAATACCTAAAGAAGGACAAGCAAATGAATGAATAACATCTCCAGATGTTATAACAAATCTTATATGAGTTAATTCAGGCACTATTACTCTATTATCAACTTCTAATAATCTTAACCCTCCTTCTTCTAAATCAGAATCAGGTACAATATATGAATCAAATTCTACAAATTCTTCATTAGAATCTATAAAATCAGGGTATTGGTAACTTCAGTATCATTGATGACCTTCTGCTAATACAGACATTGAAGGATCATTAACTTCATCCATTAAATATAAAAGTTTAAATGAAGGAAAAGCTATTAAAATTAATATTATAGCAGGTGTTATAGTTCATATTAATTCAATTAAAGTACCATGATTTAAATACTTATGTGAAATAGGTGCTTTTGTGCTTACAAAATTTTTTATGATTGAAAACATTATTCATCCTACACTAAATAAAATTAATACTAAATAAAACATGATATTATCATGTAATTCTACTAAACCTTCCATTTGAGGTGTAGCACTGTCTTGGAAATAAATACCTCAAGGCATAGGGGCGTCTAACTTAATTATTGAATTAAATAAAGTAATCATAAATTATATTTTTTATCCTAACTGAACAAATATCATACCTAAAAGGAAGAAAACAAAAATAAAAAACTGAATACAAAATAAGCAAATAGCTTAATAAAACTATTTCACAAAACATTAGAAAAATTGTACTTCTAATTTTTATAGCTTGCGCAAGCACAACCTTGATTTATTTTTTATAACAATATAATAATCTACTATAAAAAACTATTTTTATTGACAACAATTATTAAAACTCTTTATTATAGTAAAACAAACTGAAATCAAATTTTATATTTTATATATTATATATTAAAGTAGTAACAGGGTAATTTAAAACATCTAAAATTAAACCAGGGTATATACCTAATAATACTGTGAATACAACTAATATAAATAATATTAAAAATTCTCTTTTGTTTACATCTAATATATTTTGTTCTGTATATTTAGTATATGATCCTCCGAAAGTTATACGATTAAACATGTAAATAGAATAAGCCGCTGAGAAAACAATAGAAGAACAAGCAAAAATACCTATTAAAGGTAATTTTTCTAAAATACCATATAAAGACATATATTCTCCTATAAAATTCAAAGTTAATGGAGTACCACTATTACCAAGACATAAGATAAAGAATAATATAGATAAAATTGGTAATATTTGTACTAAACCTCTATAATAGAATATTAATCTAGTACTAGTTCTATCGTATAAAACACCTCCTGCACAAATAAATAAACCACTAGACACAAATCCGTGAGCTATACCTAATGCAATAGAACCTTCAATACCTTGAATTGTATTACTAAAAGCACCCATTAAATATATAGAAGCGTGAGCAACTGAAGAGTATGCTATTAATTCTTTAACGTCTGTAGTTCTAATAGTACTAAAACTAGCATATATAACAGTAATAGCTCCAATAACATAAACTATATAAGTATAATCTCAAGATGCTTTAGGTAATATAGGTAATATTAATCTAAATATACCATATAAACTTAATTTAAGGACTATTGCAGCTAAAACTATACTACCACCAAGAGGTGACTCAACGTGTGCTTTTAATAATCAATTATGCACTCCGTACACAGGAGTTTTTACAGCAAAAGCTATAAATATACCAATAAATAAGAAAATTTGAGTTTTATAATCAAAATTTAATCTAAACAATACATCAAAATCAGTACTTCCCATAATAGAACTTATACTTAATATAGACAATAATAAGAATAAAGAACCCCATAGAGTATATAAAAATAAATAATAACTAGCATTAACTTTATTATCTGACCCAAATAAACCTATTAATAAAAATAAAGGAGGTAAAATACTTTCAAAGAAAATATAAAATAATAAAATATCTGATGCCATAAATACTATTAATAATAATGTCTCTAACATTAACATGATTATTAAGTAAGATTTAACATTTTCTTTTATGGAACTTCAATTAGATAATAAAGCTATAGGCATAATAATTGTTGTTAATAATATGAAATAAATAGAAATTCCATCTATTCCCATGTTTAAGTTATAATATTGAAAATCGTAGTTTTCTTTGACATATTGAAATTGATTAGTACTATTATGAAATAATACAAAAATAAACAAAGATAAAATTAAGTTAATAACAGAGATAAACAATGCTATAGCTTTTCCTTGTTTTCCACCATATGAACTTATACTTGATATAAGTGTTATTCCTACTATAGGTAGGCTAATAAGACTTGAAACTAACACAAATTTTTAATGAATTATACTTGTGGGTTAAAGTAATCACTATCTTAAATAGCTATCTATCATAATTTGAAAAATTTAATCTTCCTTTTTTCCCGTTATATTTTTTTTCGCTTGTAACTTTTTATAGCAGAAACTGACTTATAGTTTTACTAAAATATTTAAAGAAATTAATTAAACTAAATAATAACGTAATAACGACTAGAAATTAGACTTTAATAAATCGTTAATTTTGGAGATATAATCAATATAACATTAATAAATAAAATATTTTATTTACTAACTAACTTGATAGTTCCATCCTAGACTCGAACTAGAATACAAATATTAGAAGTATTATGCTCTACCTATTGAGCTAATGAAACTTAGCTTTATTAAAGCTAATTTATATAAACACTTTTCAACAAAAAGTTAAAAGAAAATAAATTTTAATAAAAATAATATAGATTTATACTACCTGAAATAGGTTAAATCAAGATTCTTCCTAAAAAATCCGTCAAATTATTAACTACATAATATAATTAATAATTTTTAGCAAATATATTAAGCTTGTTTAGGCAAGCTAACAAATGCGTGCGGTTTCGGAGGAGAAGTTAATCCTCACTCAAGTGAATCTGAAACTCTATTAATATTACCTTGTAAAATATCAGTATAATAATCTAATACTTTTCATGGATTTCTTTCAGCTATTTTTCCTTCTACTAATTGGATATAAACTAAGTATAAGAATAATCATGCAGCAACTACACTAACAATTGACCCTAAACTACTAATAAGGTTTCATCCTGCAAAAGCATCAGGGTAATCACTTATTCTTCTAGGCATTCCTTGTAAACCTAAGAAGTGTTGTGGGAAGAATGTTAAATTAACTCCTATAAATAGTAATCAGAATTGTACTTTAGCTATATTCATATTATAAGTTAAACCTAACATTTTAGGTATTCAGAAATATCAACCAGCAAACATTGCAAATACAGCTCCCATACTTAAAACATAATGGAAATGAGCTACAACGTAATATGTATCGTGGAATGCTATATCTAAAGATGCATTAGCTAAAACTACTCCACTTAAACCTCCTATTGTAAACATGAACACAAATCCTAATGAAAATAACATTGATGGTGACATTTTTATAGAACCTCCGTAACATGTAGCTAATCAAGAGAATATTTTAATTCCTGTAGGAACTGCTATAATAAGAGTAGCAGCAGTAAAATAAGCTCTTGTATCTACGTCTAAACCTACAGTATACATATGATGACTTCAAACTATAAATCCTAATATACCAATAGACATCATAGCATAAACCATACCTATGTAACCGAAAATAGGTTTGTTAGAGTTAGCAGAAATTGTAGTACTAATTATACCAAAAGCTGGAACAATTAATATATAAACTTCTGGATGACCAAAAAATCAAAATAAATGTTGGAATAAGATAGGATCTCCTCCTCCAGCTACTTCAAAGAAAGAAGTATTAAAATTTCTATCTGTAAGAATCATAGTAATTCCTCCTGCTAATACAGGTAAAGATAATAATAATAATATAGCAGTAATAATTACAGCTCAACCAAATAAAGTTAATTTATGTAATCTTATACCAGGAGTTCTCATATTTACTATAGTAGTAATAAAGTTCATTGCACCTAATAAACTACTAACACCTGAAAGATGTAATGCAAATATAGCTAAATCTACACTAGGACCACTATGACTTTGTAATCCTGATAATGGAGGATATAAAGTTCAACCTGTTCCTACTCCACCTTCTATACAAGCGGAAAATATTAATAACATTAAACTAGGAGGTAATAATCAAAAACTTATGTTATTTAATCTAGGAAATCTTTAACACTTATATTATAACTTCTTTCTTAAAAAATCTAAAATATTGTTTACAGGTGTATTTCCTGGACTTGATTTATGAAAAAGTCTACGTCCAGGATCTTCTACTTTCCTGCAATTATCTAAATATTTAGCTATATTACTAAGAGGTTTTTTAAAGCTTATATCTAAATCTCTTAGTCTAATATCCCTACTTATATCATGTTGTCCTTTAGCTATTAAATGTCGCAAATTTATTTCACGTTGTTTTAATTTTTCTATATGATTAATAGCATCTTCTACAGTGTTTATTTCAACATTGTCAGAAGGTTTTTCTAATAATCTGGCTCTTGGAGTTTTACGTTTTGAAGAACTTGAATTATCATTATCTTGATCTGTATTAGACTCAGAACGATGAATATGTTGTTCTTCATTCCCTGGACCTCCCCCGGAACTGTTATTAGTACCTCCGGGTTGACCATAATTATTAGAGTTTTGCGTATCACCCATAAAATCAAAAAAAGAAATATCTAAATCAATAGAAGCAAATATATTAATAATAGCATAAATTAAATTTAGGATAATAAGTACGAAAATAAAGAAACTAATTCTAAATTTCCAATATTTTTGTAAAAAATATAGATAATTATAATATGTTAAAGATAAGGGGAATTTTCGTCATATCCATTATATGGTTATCGTTAATATATTTTAGACAAATGTATTTATCTAAATTAACCTAATAATGGGAGGGCATCTGATAAATGATGATTAAAAAACATCAAATATGATTATATACTATATTGTTTAACTAAAATAATTATACAATATATATACTATTATTCATGAATAATTTCTTACCCATACGGACTATGTCTTCACCTCTGTAAGGGCCTCGCGTATAGTCTCTGAGGATCCTACTTACTGTAAACTTATAATTAAATATAAAAATACAGTGTTGGTTTCCTGCATATTGCCCCCATGTATACATAATTTTTACGACTAACAATTTAGGGAACTAACTAAAAGTAACTTAGATTTGTCAGGTGTATATGTATCTGTTGACGAGGGTTTCCATGCATACGGCGAAGTAATAATAAAAAAGTTCACACTTTTAAACGGCAATCCCCAGTTTTAGGTAAAGCTAATAAATAAAAAACACAATAAAAAATTTGTATATTTAGCTTAACCTAGGAAATCCTAATTTTGTTTGCCATATCTGGACCACCTACCATTAAAGGCATTAAAAAATTACCAAAACCTCCTATTAAAGCAGGCATAACCATAAAAAATATCATTAATATAGCATGGGCTGTAATAATACTGTTATATAATTGATTATTTGAAATAAATTGAACACCAGGTCCACTTAATTCTAATCTAATTAATACAGAAAAAGCTGTACCTAACAGTCCTGAAAATAAGGCAAAAATTAAATATAATGTACCTATATCTTTAGCATTTGTAGAATAAAACCACCGTTCAATTCCCATCGAAAGTTGAGATTTCACGGGGGTGGCGGCACATTCCTTATGGATAATAAGGAATTGCGTGCTAACATTTAGATAATTTCCCTTAAAAATAAATTTTTAACTTACTATTTAATAAATACTTTTTATTAAATTAACTAAAATTTAATATAAATTTAATAAAGTAAAATTTCTAAATTAATGGCCAGCTTATAAATTATGTTTAACTATATTCATTTAACGTTCATTTATTTATAAGAACCACCTAGACTATAGTAATACCCTATTTAAACAAAGATTATATATATATATAACTTTTATTTATATATTAAGATTATGGAGGAATCGAACCTCAAAGCTAATGATTTGCAATCATAGTGTAAAATCCATTTACAAACATAATCTTGGAAGGATGACAAATTATCTTCATCTCTTCGTCTTTATTACTTTATTATTGTAAGTCTATTATTATTTTATTCTTAAATAGAATAAATTAAAAAAAATTATCAAAAATACTTTTAATTTGTTCCAGTATATCACTATTCTGTTTAACTAAAAAATAATATTTTTTCTGATCATTTCAATATGACTAATATCTATAAAAATGAATATAAAACTAACACTTTCAATAATAAATAATATTATGGTTTAAATTAATTATACGTTTAAATCTCTTTCTCTAAGATCTACAAGAGTATTTTCTAATATAGAAACAAGAGGTAATAGAATTAAGAAATGTGAGAAGTATAAAACTGTACTTGCTTGACCGAATTCTATAAATGGACTTTCCACATGTTTAGCTCCTAATTGCATTAATATTAAAAAGTTTACTACAAATATATAAAATATTATTTTACTTAATGGTCTAAATTGTAAACCTTTAGTTTTACCTAAATCTGTTATAGGTAAAATTAATATAATAGCTATAGCAGCAAACATAGCTATTACACCTAATAATTTATTAGGTATAGATCTCAAAATAGCATAGAAAGGTAATAAATATCATTCAGGTACTATAGCAGGAGGAGTTTGCATAGGATTACCTGGAATATAATTATCACTATCACCTAAAACATTAGGCATAAAGAAAACAAACATACTTAAAACAAACATAAATATAAAAATAGTAATTAAGTCTTTAAATAAGTAATAAGGTGCAAAAGGCACTCTATCGTAATAACCTGGCACACCTAAAGGATTACTTGCACCAGCAGTTTCATGTACAGCTATTAAATGAGCTATAACTAAAGCAACTAATATAAAAGGTAATAAATAATGTAAAGCAAAAAATCTGTTTAAAGTAGCATTATTAACTGAGAAACCTCCTCAAATAAATTCAACTATATCTTGTCCTATTCAAGGAATAGCACTTATAAGATTAGTAATAACTGTAGCACCTCATAAACTCATTTGACCATAAGGTAAAACATAACCAAGGAAAGCAGTACCTATCATTAAAATAAGTATAACTGTACCTATAACTCATGCTAATGTTCTAGGAGCTCTATAAGATCCATAGTATAATCCTCTACCTATATGTAAATAAACTAAGAAGAAAAAAGCTGAAGCAGTGTTACTATGTAAATAACGTATTAATCATCCGTTTTCTACATCACGCATTATATGTTCTATAGAATTAAATGCTTCTAATACATTAGGGTTATAATGCATAGCTAAAGTTACTCCTGTAGCTATTTGTATACCTAAACAAATACCTAATAAAGAACCAAAATTTCATAAATAATTTATATTACTAGGTTGAGAATGATCTATTAAATAACTATTCAACAACTTCAATAAAGGATGACTTTTTAAAATTCTCATTCTTTAGTAATATTTTATTTAAACGACACTAATTAAAACATAAGTAATGCCTTGGAAATATAGATATTTTATTAATATCTATATAATGTATTATATACAAAATAATAAATCGAACTGAAATTATACAGTAGATAAGGGTATGATGGATTTGAACCCTCGTTGATATATCCGAAGTATAACGTTTTACCTATTAAACTAAAACCCTTTGGTTGTAATAATAATTTATTACAACTTTTATTTATAAAGTTGAGATTTAAACAAATAATAATTTTATATATTTATTCTTCATTTCTACCTCTTTTATTTTCTTGATTTTTATTATCGTTATCTGTTTGTATCTCGCTGTGATCTCTTTTTTCAGTTGAACTAGTATCTTCTGTAGATACATTTTTAGCTAAATCTAAGTGATCATTTTTTCTTAGATCTGCCATTTTACTATGATAATTATTTTCTGGTAATTCACCAGTAGCTTTATATACTTCTTTTTCTTGTTCTAACAAGCTATTTTCATGTTTATACATAAGTTCGTACATTTTATTGATCCGAGATTGCATACCGTAATCTCCGGATTTGGCTTCTGAACTTGCAGTGTCCGCTGTATTTTTATTTACATCTGATGAACTTGCATTAACTTCAGATAGATCCACATTAGGTTCAGAATCCACATAAAAAACATAATTCATATCATACATATTAAACATAAAAGAAATTATAACTAAAGATAATCTTATTAATATTTGAGATAATAAACTTAATTTAGAAGAAAAAATTTTATTCATTAAATTTATTTGAAAAAATCCTCTGAAATATAAAAGATTTGATTCTAAATTTGTATACTTTTCATTTTTATATATATTATCTGTAGAAGATGTATAAGAATCTGTTCATAATTTAAATGTTATTAAAGAAAATAAGCAACAAACTAAATTACAGTATAATACATCAATAAATAATGAGAAGAAAGTAAATATAGATAAATAAAAACAAATACCTATTAAAATATAAAGAGCATAATCTGTTACAACTCCTTTATTTAACATTGATATTATTTTACTTGTTTTAGTTAACATCATTCCCATACCATATGGACCTATTCATTCTATACTACCTTTATCTAAAACTTTAGTAGTATGACTTCCTAAAGATAAAACTTTATTTACAATATATTTATTATAAAATAATTCTACTAAGAAACGTTGATTAAAGAATCCATAAATATAATATCCTAAATTAGATAATTTAAATTTAGAAATAAAACTAGGTACATATTCAAAATAAAATAAACCTATTACTGTAAATATCATAGTGAAGAAAAATGGTATTAATTTAAAAATTGTAGGAACACCAAATTCTGTATCAATTAATATTTCATGAAGAGGATGTATAAATATACTATTATCTGAAAAGAACCCTGAACCCATACCTATATAAATATCTTTAGTTATAAATCCAAAATATATTGAAAAAATAGCTAATATTACTAAAGGTAAACTTATAAAGATATCGCTCTCATGAGCATTTTTATAATAATTTACAGATCCATTAGGATTAGCTAAGAAAGTTAAATATAATACTTTCACTGAATATAGTGTAGTAAATATTGCTCCAATAACTGCTATCATATATACATTTATACTACTAAATTCAAGTTGACCATAAGCTGATTCTAATATAAAATCTTTACTATAGAATCCTGTCATAAAAGGGAAAGCAACTAAACTAAGACTAGCTATTAATATAACAGTATAAGTTAAAGGTAAAAATACTCTTAACCCTCCATATTTACGTAAATCTTGATTATCTACTACAGCATGTATAACTGCACCTGCTCCTAAGAATAATAATCCTTTATAAAAAGCGTGATTTATTAAGTGAAATATTGCAACATTATAAGAAGATAAACCTATAGCTATAACCATCATCCCTAACTGACTCATAGTTGAATAAGCTATAATTTTTTTAATATCTTGTTGGAATAAACCAATTAATGAACTAAATACAGTAGTAATAGCTCCTAATCATAAACAAATTAATAATACAGCAGAACTATATTCTATTAAAGGAGATGAACGTATTAATAGGTATACTCCAGCTGTAACCATTGTAGCAGCGTGTATCAATGCAGAAACAGGAGTAGGACCTTCCATAGCCATAGGTAATCATATATGAAGACCTACTTGAGAACTTTTAGCCATAGCACCTATTAATAAACATATTCCTATTATTGTAATAATATTTTCGTTTATGTAAGGTGATAAAGAAAACACTACATTATAATCTAATGTACCTATACCTCATAACATTATAAACATACCTATTGTTAACACACAATCCCCTACTCTATTTGTTAAAAAAGCAGATAAAGAACTTTGATTTGCTGCTATTCTTGTGAATCAAAAGCTTACTAGTAAATATGAACATACTCCTACACCTTCTCATCCTACAAACATAAGCAAATAATTATTACCTGTTACTAATATTATCATCATAAAAGTAAATAAGCTTAAATAACTAAAAAATCTTTGATTGTGTGGATCATGGCTCATATAACCTATTGAATAAAAATGTACTAATGTACTTATTATTAATACAGGTATAAGCATAGATACTGTTAAACTATCAAATTGAAAATTTCATAAAATGTTAAAAGATTCACTATCCAATCATTTGAATAAATAGATTGAAACAGAGTTATCGTTAAACCCTACTTCAAAAAAACTTATTATTGCTAATATTGTTGTTATTAATATACTTAAAGTTGTTAATATTTGACTTCCTGTCACTCCGATTTTTCTACCGAAAAAACCAGATACTATTGATCCTAATAAAGGTAATATGATAATAGTTAAATACATTATTTATATTCTATTGCTATACTTCCTCTTAATCTGTAAAAAGCAACTAATATTGCTAAACCTATAGCAGATTCTGCACCGGCTACAATTATAATATAAATAGCATATGTTTGTCCTATAATATCATCTAAATTTATAGAACTTACCAATATTAAGAATGTAATAGCTAAAAGCATTATTTCTATAGAAATAAGCATTAATATTATATTTTTTCTATTAAATACGAATCCTAAAATTCCTATTAAAAAAAGTACTAATGTTAAACTCATTTTTTTTTTATTTTTTTCTATCTAATTGTTCTGTCCTTATATAATTTAATTATATAAATTAAGGGTATGGCGGATTTGAACCGCCATTGAAGTGTCCGTAGCACCACGTTCTACCTATTAAACTAAAACCCTTTGCTACTTCTTGGAAGTAGCACTGATAAATATCGTATTATCATCATAATAGTTCTATAAATACAAAGTACTCATAACATTCTTATTTCAATCTAAAAAAAGAAAGCTTAATTTATATAACGTACAATAGAAGTAAAGCCATCATTAAAGCAAATAAAGCAGTAGCCTCTGAAAAAGCAAAACCTAATATAGAATAAGAGAAAAGTTGATTTTTTAGAGAAGGATTTCTAGATACACCTATAATAAGGCAACCGAAAACTACACCTATTCCTACTCCAGCTCCAGCTAATCCTACTGTAGCTAAACCAGCACCAATTATTTTTGAAGATTGTAACATGAATATTTATTAAAAAAAGATAATACGTATACACACAGACTTATAATTTACACACCTGCATACACATATCTACGTATATATATACAAAATAAAAAACATTTTTTTTTAGATTATAACTTTTATTGTCAAAGTAATAATTTAAATTAATAAAACTATACTATCGCGGATGCCTACCCAATAATTATATAGTTATATATTCTATGAATATTATATCTATAATATAATTCTTTCTATTCTTCAGTGTATTTGTTTTTGAATACATAGAAAAATAAATTAATTAAAAAATATCTACAAAATATGACCCTAATTTTTATAGCTTACCCAGCACTATTTATTTTCTATAAAAGTATTAATAAATTTGTTAGACTTGTGGTAATAAGTATAAGATTGTCTACTATCTATTTTTAAAGCATTTTTACCTAATTCAAATACAAACCCTGCTGTAATGATACCAATAAAAATTAAAACTACGATAAGACCATAAATACCATTTTCATAACCACTAAGACCAAAAGGATATATGATTAAAATTTCCAGATCTAATAGTAAATAAACTAATGCAAATATAAAAAATTTTACACCAAATTGTGTTCTATTTTGACCTAAAAAACTATGGAATCCACATTCAAATATACTATATTTTTCTTGATAAGGATTATGAGGAGCTAAAGCAAAATTTAAAACTAAAAAAAGGGAAGTTAGAACTGTAACAAAAATAAACAGAAATGTTATACTACTCATTTTTAATTATTAAATAATATTTGAACCAAGATGGTTCCCATACTTAATCATTCTTTATTCATAAATAAAAATAATAATATAATCAATGTAATACAAGATATTATAAATGAAATAGGACTAGATAATACTATATTATTATGATTAAATTGAACGCTTTGGTTAGCATTAGATTTTATAATTTCACCTTTCATTCATAAATTTTCTAACACACTATTAATTTTGTAATCAGGTTTACTAAAAAACATTTCTTTAACTATTGTTAAATAATAAATACCTCCTATTACACTAGTTAATATTGCTATTAAAACTAAGAATATTAAACCTTTATCTAATGCAGCACTTAACACCATCTGTTTACCAAAAAATCCTGCTAATGGCGGTATTCCTGCAAAAGAGAAAATAGTAATAGCTAAACTTATAGCTAATAAAGGATTTATATAAAAATATCCTTTTAATTGATTTATTAATTGAATAGGAGAGTTATTTTTATCTAATAACTCTTCATGTTCTTTATTTTCACTTGTATAACAATATAATGAAAATCCTATAGCTAATAATATAAAGAAAACATTCACATTACTTATTGTATATTGTGTTAAATAAAATATAAAAGCTTGAGTAGATTCAACACTAGATATACCTAAAGCTAATAAAATAAAACCTACATGAGATATAGTACTATAGGCTAATAATCTTTTTATTCTAAATTGAGTTAAACCAACAACTGTACCTATTACTAATGAAAACAATGAACTTATTAACATAATATGTGTTCAATTCATAACAGATGAGTTAGCAAAACTGTTATTAGTATAATATACCAATTGCAATAATAAAATAAAAATAGAAATTTTTGCTATAATTGCTACAAAAGTAGTTACTATAGTAGGTATAGCATCATAAACATCAGGAGATCAAAAGTGAAATGGAGCTGCACTTACTTTAAATAAAAACCCTATAGTAAATAATACTAAAGATAAATTTATATAATAAGGTTTATATCATAAATCTGTATTATTTATATCACTTAAACTAGTAATGATATATAAACTATCTAAATTAGTACTACCTGAATTAGCATATAATAAACCTGTACCTAGTAAAATAAAACAAGAACTTAATCCTCCTAGTAAAAAATAAATTAAACCACCTGTTGTAGATAACTCTGAATTTCTATATATAGTACTTAAAATATATAGACCATAACTTTGTAATTCTATAGCTAAAAATATAGATACTAAATCATTAGTGGACATTAATAATACAGCTCCTGTAATTATAAATAATATAATTAAAGGATATTCTGTTATTTTAAATTGTTCCCCCATTTTATTTATGATTTTTGTATTATAATATACAAATTTGTTAAATAATAAACTGTTTATGGATGAATGGCTTGATACTCAAACCTTTCTAGGGTAGAAGCTAGTTAACGTTAATATTAAAGCACTTATTAAATATATAAATATATGAAATATTTGTGTAATATTATTTACTAATAACAAACCCCCATGTAAACCTATCCCTTTAGTTACTATATTTAAAGAGTACATATCGATAAATATACAATATATTAAAATTAATATGGCTATTCTATTATATAGAATAGATACATCACGTCTAGTATTGACGGCATTAGATAATAAAGTAAAAATTATTGAAAGTATTAACATAGCTTGAAAAAAGAATCGAACTTTCATCTTTAACGTATGAGATTAAGGTTTTAACCATTAAACTATTCAAGCTTACGTTGGGTAAATACTTGGATTCGAACCAAGAACAATCTATGCCACAAATAGATATTCTACCATTGAACTACATCTACCTTTTCTCAAGGAGTGATTCGAACACTCACTATGAACACCAAAAGTTCATGATCTGCCCATTAATCGACTTAAGATTAAAAATCTATTTTTCTTATTATTGTACAGACGATAGGATTCGAACCTACACGATATCTCAATCACCAATACCTAAAATCGGCTTGTCTACCAGTTCCAACACATCCGTTATTAACAATACCTTATAATGAAATATTAGTACGCCATATGCAAAAGTTTTTATGTTCTAATATAGAATTTACAGGATTCGAACCTATATCATAATGATTAAAAGTCATACGTATTGCCATTATACTAAAATTCCTTTTAATGCCCAAGGTAAGATTCGAACTTACGGCCTAAACAGCTTCAATGTTCCGCTCGACCAACTGAGCTTCTCGAGCTTTGGAGATACCAGGCCCCGACCCTGGAATTACAGATTGCAATTCTGTGGTTTTTCCAATTAAACTAAATCCCCTATCCGAAGAGTAAGACGAATAAATATTTATTCAGCCTTTATGTATAATTATAAATATCTATTTATACTATATCTAAGAGAGGAGTCGAACCTCTAAGGTTTATAAAACCAAGATATCTTAAGTACCTCATGTCTACCAATTCCATCACTTAGATTTTATTACTGTATATTTTTACAGCTTTTTAAATTAATCAAAAAATATCGAAATTAATTTTATAAATATATATAATAAAACAAATATTGATTATATATACCTATTCTTTATTTAATTACGAATAGCTGGATTCGAACCAGCAAGTTTCGTTTGGAAGACGAATAGTTTACCATTAACTTATACTCGTTTGAACTTATAGTTCTAAAAATAATTTTATAAGGTCAGCTGAAATCTGTCAACTTATATCACTACCACGTTTAAGTTTAAAAAAGTAAAAAAAAGAAAGAAATTAAGTTATTTAATGTTAGATTTACTAGTTATAAATTTATAAAAGAATAATTTTTAGTCTCTTTTTTATTTGATCTATAACTATATTTATTTAGTTTTATCCTGAAACTTTCTTTGGTTTAGAGTTTTATTACATACCTTATTTTTTTTATTATTAGTAATATAGTCCAAAAGTATAATATAAAGTATTGTATAAATACGAATTTTTTTTTTACTACTATATATACTTAAAAAATAAACTGATTACATTAAAGTCTTAACATTAATGTAAGTCTAATCCATCTTTTATATATGATGAAGATAATACTACAAATACTTGTGCTTGTATGAAAGCTATAGCTAACTCTAATCCAGAGAATGCTATAATAAATAATAAAGGTATTAATCCTAAAACAAAGAAAATTAATCCTGAATTCATTATATTATAAACAAATCCACTTAAAATACTTAATAGCATATGACCAGCTGTAATATTAGCAGCTAATCTTAATCCTAAAGATACATTTCTAGCTAAATATGAAATAAATTCAATCATCACTAATAAAGGTAATAAAGGTAAAGGACAACCAGCTGGTACTAATAATGAAAAGAATTTTAAACCATGTTTTTGGAATCCTAATATAGTTGCACCTAACACTATACTAAAACTTAAAGCAAAAGTTAAAGCAAAATGCCCTGTTGATGCAAAGCTATAAGGCACCATACCAATTAAATTATTTATTAATATAAAAATAAATAAAGTGTACATAAAAGGGAAATAAATTTGACCATTTTTAGGGTTAATTTGGTTTGTCACTATATTATGTATTGTAACATATAAAGATTCTTGAGCTATTGATCAATTATTACTTACTAATTTATTGTAATTAGTAGCTAATAATCCTGAAAGTAAGATAATTAAAGTACCTATTATTAAATAAAATCCTATGTTAGTTAAAGATATATGGAAGCTACTTCCTAATAATTCTAAATTCAACATATTTCTTATTTCAAATTGGTCCAAAGGACTTGTTATTTCTAAAAATAATTTATTATTATTGAACATTATGTATATTTTTTGATTAATTTAAGATTCTTGAAAATGATTAAGACAAATTATAAAATTAAATAAAAATTCCTAATTACTAGCTCGCGCATAAATTATATTAGATCAAAATTATATTTTATTTATAAACATACGTGAAACAAATAAACGTACAATTCTTGGTAATATAAATTTAGATGATATATATAAAATAATAGTAATTAAAGTAAAAGCGAATATTATTTCATTCATATAATAAAAAGGTACTAATTGTGGCATAAATTTTATTTTTATTTTTATTCTTTAGATATATATATCAACAACAGTAGGCTAAATTAACCTATAAGAAAAAAGTGAGTCGAACACTTTTGTCTTTTTAATGCTATAAAAATACTTTATAGACTAGTTGATTTAAGTATAAAGTTAAAGTTCTAATAAAACTTTAAAATATATAAAATACTTAATATAGGGGTAAAGTGATTCGAACACTTATAGTTACTATTATGAGTAGTATTCTTTACCATTAAGATATACCCCTTTATATGCAGATAAAGGAATTGCACCAATACTCTTTTGGTCATGAGCCAAACGTGTTATCTATTACACTAATCTGCTATAACTAAAATAGACTAGACAGGATTCGAACCTGCGGTAGTAACCTTGAAAGAGTTATGTCTTACCACTTGACCACTAATCCTTTTAGCTCAGTACAAGAATCGCACTTGTATCTATTGATTACAAAACAATCGTAATAACTGTTATACTAACCAAGCTCTATTGAAAAATATATCTCAAAAGTATATAAATTTTTGATTAGTTATTTTTCTTGTTACCTTAATTAAATAATTTAATTAGTATTAAATATATTAATAGTTTATATATATATACCTAGTAAAATACATAAATTAGTACTTTTGTTCTCAAAATCTCGTAATTCTTATAAATAAAGCCTATTTATGTTTTAGTCTAAAACATGTATTTAAGATAATATCTTAAGAGAAGCTTCGTGCCTATATGCTTTCAGCACTTATCTTTAGCTAACTTAGCTTTCCTGCCGTGCTCATATTGTCTAGATATTAAAGTTTTAGGTATCAACTAAAAAGGCCTTTAATACCGCTTTTCTTTGTGAAAGAAAAACTACTGAGTATAAACAATTCTGTATATAACAAAGATATGAACAACAGGTATACCATAGGTTAGTGATAACTATTTAATTATTATAAATTAAATATTTCTTGTTCCTTTCGTACAAAAGTTCCTTCTTATTTTATTCTAATTCCCCCTAGAAGATAGAAACCATACTGTCTCACGACGTATTTAACCCAGCTCATGTAACTTTTTAATCGACGAACAGTCGCACCCTACATAGTTCCTGCATCCATGAGGATAAGTTAAGCCGACATCGAGGTGCCAAACCGCGCACTCATTATGTACACTCTTGCGCAAATTAGCCTGTTCTTTATGTTATCAAATTTCCATTTTTTTCAAAATGGTTCAGACTATGTCTTCATTTTTATTTTAGAGCTTTCGCCCACATATATTAATTGTCCAATAATATTTATTTTCCTGCTATTCAACCTTTAACTGCAAAAGATCCTATACGACGTTTTGATTTAAATCATGAATAACTAAGATTAGAATGAGTATTTCCTCTAAAAGTTACAGTACTTAAACCTTTAAAAGAAGAATCAATATTTTTCAATCCTCCTTTTCATTTTAAAGTACGTATAGCTCTATCCGCTCTATAACGTTTAGTTAATCTTCCTGAAACTTTTATTCTAACTCCTCCTAAATTTTTATAGTTTATAGAATTAAATAAATAATTAAATATTCTATTGTTATTTTTATCATTTGATATATTTATATTGTCCAATAAATTAGATAAAGAGTAGTTATCGTTAATATGAGAAATAACTCTAGATTCTTTAAATTGATTTTTAAATATGTCTATTTTATCTCATTTTTGGATTTTACTTCTTTCTTGTATTTTATTATTTTTTAATATATTAGATTTATGTAAAACATATTGTATTCTTCGTCTTGGTTTAACTTTATCTCTTTTAATTTTTAAAGCCAGTAAAGAAGTTAATATATCTGGATGATAAGCTATAGATTTTAAATTTATTATAGAGTATTCTAGTTTTTTTCCTAGAATTTTTTGCAAAAGGTAAGATAATTTAGATAATAGTTTTAATTTATTAAATTTGTGTGCATTAAGTGAATATAATAAATCATATTTTCTTAAATAAGTTAAAAAACTAATAGATTCAAATTTTAATAAACTACTTCAAGTTTTCTTTAATAAAAGTTGACTTAAAGACTGAAATGCTTGTAAATATTTTAATTTATGTTTTATTAAATTTTTTTTATTTACATAATTTACTACAAGTAAAGAATCATTTTTCTTTTTATAAAAGTTTTGTACAGATGTATAAGTTTCTTGTATTATATCGTTATAATATTGATTTAACTTATCCAATAGATTAAAAGTTATTTTTTGTTTTAATCTAAAATATTTTAATTTTAAAGCTTTTTTTTCTTTATTTATTGTATATAGAATAATTTTTGCTTTATTACTTGTATATTTTATATCTGCATCACTTATATAAATTCTATTTAAAAAATTTCTTCTTTTTTTCAAATATCTAAATTTGGTTTTTCCTAAATACTTAGAATTTTTAAAAAATAAATTAAAATAACCTTTTATTATTTTATTAACATTAAGAGTATTAGAACCTAAATTTCTTAAATTATTTTTATTAAAAGAATAAATAACATTTTTTCATTCTTTAGAAAAAGCAGGTAGATATTTTACTTTATGTACGTCTTGCAACTTAGGATTAAAGTTTACTGTTTTTAAATTATTTTTACTTAAACCAATATTGCTACTATTTAAATTTTTTTTTATTATTTTCATATGTATTATATGTTTGTTTATTTTATTTTTCTTATATGTTTATAAAAATGTTGGGTAATACAAAAGGATTATTATGTATTGCATAACATTCACCTTATAGTCGTTGAACGTTTTTATTTTAAAATTATGCTAAAATAAATTCCGCTTCAAATTTACTCAATATATCGTTATTGTAATTTTTGAAATTTTCCCAATGATTTTTTTTTAATTATTTGTAGCTCACGTAGCTCAAAATATTAAGGGACTAACATCCCTAGCGTAGCTTTTCCTATAATCCAAGATCTTTCCTTTTTGTATCTTGTGATCCTATGCCCTGCTTACGCAACTGTAAGATTTGTAGATAATCAAACAGTAAGGCAGAATTC
>JANEYH010000047.1:0-28336 GCA_024713555.1 Spirodela polyrhiza | reverse complement strand
GTGGCTGCCGCCCGTCAGAAGCAACTTCTATGGAGCAGGGAGTAGCTTATCCAGCGGAAGGGGTCAACTTCTCATGAAGGCCTCTTAAATGGCATTAATGGCGTTGACCACCAGCCTTGCCATCTTCGTAATCGTATTTGCTCTTCGATTACTCCGGATGACACCCTTTGGACAACCGATCGCATGTTGGCCAAACACTCCTCTCTCACCTTGGACGTTCGTTTGCAGATACCATGAAGCTTCTCCACTTTCGCTCTGTTCCGTTAACCCAAGTTATAGACAGAGAGAGAGAGAGAGACGGCCTGGTGGCTGGCTTAAAGCCTCTTCTCAAGTGCACCTTCTCCGATGGTTCCGACACCGTGGAAGCGACCATAAAAGGGTGAGAGGAGCACGAAGTACCTCAGGAAGAAAAGGACGATCAGATACTCGAGATGATCCCATACGCTGGCCCGGTCGTTCTTCCATTCCCCCTCCTCTTCCTCTTCCTCTTTCTCCTCGTTTCTACCTCCGCCGCTCAACCCCCTCCTAAATTCCGCTGCAGCTCCAAGTCCAAGTGCCAGGCCTTGGCCGGCTACGTTCCCCCAAGGGAGACCACCTACGAGGCGATTAGTGGCCTCTTCCAAGTCGAATACATGTACGACCTCTATGAAGCCAATAACCTCGACATGGCCACCCCGGAGTCGACCAAGGTCCCCGCCAACACCACCATTCGGATCCCCTTTACCTGTGTCTGCGCCAACGGGATCGGGGCCTCCGACAGGCGGCCGATCTACGCAGTGAACAAGGGTGACTCCTTGGAGACGATCGCCCGGGAGAGGTTCGGCGGACTGGTGACCTACCAGCAGATCGCTGCCGCGAACCGCATCGCGAACGCCTCCGTGGTCAACGCTGGGCAGCGGCTCTTCATCCCCCTCCCCTGCAGCTGCGATCAGGTGGACTACAACACGGTACACTTGGCTCACGTCGTGGAGAATGGGAGCACGCTGGCGAATCTCTCCAGCATGTTCTGGACGTCGCAGGCATCGCTTATCAGCCTCAACAACATATCCGACCCGAAGAATCTGCTCGCCGGTCAAGTCCTCGATGTGCCCCTGAGTGGTGATTGCCATATCCCTCGCTTCTTATCTCTCAAAATTCATTTCCCCACAGACTAACATCTGGACGGCGTCCTCAATTACAACTCCGGCGGCAGCTTGCTTCTCACCCCAGAGAATGTCCTATTCCCGCGAATTTTTTCTTGTTCTTCCCAACGGCAGCTACGCCCTGACCGTCCGCAAGTGCATCAAGTGCACTTGCAACAGCCCTGCCACGGAGTGAGGACCCATCTCTCTCTCTTTCTCTCTCTCTCCGAAGCCCCAAAATGGATCCCCTTCTCCACCTTATCTTCATCTCTTGGTCACTGGTAGGATATTAAGATCTCGCTCGTGTTTCTTCAGGATGTCCTTATCCCGGTCTTCTAATATAATGGAGCTCTGCACGCTGAAACGCAATCCCGAGGAAACCGTAGAGTTTTCCGAAACTTTCGGCAAGGAATGCAGGGCCACCAAGTGCGTCTATGCCCACTATAACGACCCCTCCATATTCATCACTACCATGGTCAGCAACGCTATGGACTGTGGTGAGCTGCGCAGCTCTGGCCGCTTGGGCTGTTCCTTTTGTTTCTCTTTTTCATGCAGATACTGGCTCTATGAGTAAGTACATCGGGCTGACCTAATGCTATCCCTCCCCTGCCATCTTTCTATTTCTTGCAGGTCCAAGTTTCTCATTAGTACCCTCTGGAGCTCAATCCGTGGAGCGCGGGCTTCTTCTACGCTGGCCTCGCCTTCTGTTTCTGTTCTCCTTGGGTGTGTCTCTCCTCCCCTTCTCTTTCTAGTAGGCCACCGCGGAATGACGAAGCGTGTCGGTATTGTGAATAATAACGTCTGGATTTATTGCTTCGTTCTCCTGCTCGCTTGACGGGAATATCGCGAGACCTGGGACCGTTGTGTTCTGATCTGGCCCGATATTCATCTTCACCACCCATCAATAACAATGGAACAACCAGAATCACAATGGATACAGTAAGTGACGCCCCATCCCAAAACAGCATGGATTCGCCATTAACCCAATTACTTTCTCTTGCGTTATTTTACATATTTAGACTCCATTATTAATTAACACGAAGAATTAAATTCATTGCCGGAAAGATATTTACCTAGTTCACTCAAAATCAAGCGGCAATTAATTAATTTTAACCCATTCAACGAAAAGAGGGTTTTTACGAAACCTTGCGCACTGTATTTAAGTTACACGCCGAACAAAGTCACTTAATCTGACAGAATAACGGATTGATCATTATGTTTCTGGATGGACTTGCTTGGCTTTCTACCATGGAGTCAGAATACATGACAATTCTTGAAGCTCCAAAGGAAGTCTTATCGATCAAATAACTTGTCAAAAAACTCGGAACTGATTAAGATGGATTTCCATTACACTGCGAGTGAGAGTGTCAGATTTTTGGCAAAGAATAGCTGTATCATATGGAGAGTAAACAGGTCGACATAAAATTTCTAAAAATCAGATAGCTGGTACCTACAGCTGATATTCTTTCACAGAAAAGTCACAATTTAGAAAATATTGTAGATATCCAAACCAACCCGGTTACATGACTTGATCCAACTCTCATCATGCAAAAAAGGAGAATCACCTAGCCTCTCAGAAGAAGTTCAAGGTGAGCATATCTGAGAGACCTTCATAGTGAGGAGGATATTTGAAGTATCGGCTCTGAGGGGTGAAAGGGTCGTGAAATGAGACATGGGGACAGCTCTCTCTTTATGTTATTTTAAGGGGGGCATAATTGTAATCTCACACGAACTGAAAGGGGATATAAATATGAACTAGAAATGAAACCCTTCCATGATTGTATTCATTACTCTCTCTCTCTCTCGCAGAAGCAGGCGCTATTGTCTGAACCACAATTTTTTCGGTGAGTTCAAACTTTGATTTCCTTCTTTCGGTCTTAATTCTTATATAATTTTTGCTTCCTTGTGTGATTCGACGCGACAGAAAGAGGGTGAGGGAGATGATTCTATAAAGGGGATGAGAGAGCACAATTAGGTCATGTCGTCTTTTTCAAGTCGGCCCCTCCGCTCTCCAGTTGTAGGGTGAGAGGACGTGTCTGGGCCTGCCCTTCTCCACTTGCAATAGGTGCCGACTACCATGCTCACCTCGTTGAGGGGTTTAGTCGTCTCACTAGAGTTCACCCATTGCTCGGTAAATCTCGAGTATATTCTATTTCTATCCACATTTTGGCAGCCATGTGGAAAGTTTCTTCAACTGATTAATTACAAGAAGGCTTGTAAAACCAACGGTGGGCAGAATTTGGGCCTCTTCGTGGGTCGTCGTCCGACTGAAAACTCTGGAGAACTACCAACAGAGCGCCATTGGGAGATGAGGAGCCAGAGATTGTTGCAGCTGTCTTCATGATCCTCTACTCTGTGTGGCTGCTGCATCCATCGCCAGTGGGAATGTTCAGCTGATTGGTGACTTGAGACCGTATTACTGCCCCCAATGGCGTAGAGAGCTTCATCCCTGATCTAGCTAGGGAACCACCCCTTCTCTGCAGCAGCGATGAGGTGCATGGCTATGCAACCTGCTTGGCATACATGGTCGAGAAGGGGAGCTCGCAGGGTATTTTACAACTACTTTCAAGTTATGATGTGTTAATTTTTAGAAAAACTGTGCATATTTTTGTATACATAAGGGGTTGTTGGAAGTATGTGGAGAATGATCAAGGCTATTTGTGCGATGGATACGTTGGTCGAACTCCGCATTGAGTTGGCAGTGCGGTTTAGGTTGCAGCGACTTCTTCGTGGGGACGTCCGTTGATATAAACGTAGTAGCATAACTATAGTCCATCCCTAATGGGGTTAGCCTATCTCGTGATGCTAGGTGGGGGTGGGTGTGTGTTTGCCACCACTTGTAATGGGAGATGATTTTTTCTCCAATAATGAAGAGTAAGTGTTAATGCAACTGTAGATGCAGGATTCTTTACTGATGGTTTTCCCTCCACGTAAATCTGATGTGTCTTTCACTTTACATCTGCTATCTCCAATTTATCTTTCCATTTATGATACAGGAGCACACTCGTCTCCTAACAATATGAATATAATTTTCAAGTCTCATATGAAGAAAACAGTTGAAAAAAATTCTGCACTCATTAAACTATATCAAACTAGAACAAGATACATTGTTTTGAAATCAAATCCAAGGAGGGACGAAGTAGGTTGACCTAGACGCGTGAGGACTCAGTAAAAAAATGTGTCTCGACCCATGTTAATATGGAAGGAAAAAGAGCGTCTACATAGTCAAATCAAATAAAATATAAATAGAAAGAAAAATAAATTATATAGTAGAAACTTAACACGTGGGATAAGACCTCTTACAAGGACTTCGACACATTACAATATCTGTTATATGTCAATTTTTTTTTTACTAACACATCTTTAGACGTTGTCAAAAGCAAGTTAAATTGACAGTATTACACCAGTGTAACTAAATCTCATGCTGGGTCTACCCACATGTCAACTAAATTGTACCTTTTGCAGGATTTGTCAAGCAACTCATCAACAGCCAATCATGTCACATATTTTCCAATTTAGTTGGAATCAATGAGATAATTTTCTCTCCAAGAAAAAACAAGGGCTTGTTGGTCTGTAGACATAGGAAGATTTCCAAACCACATAAATCTAGCATGTTTCCTTTCATTTGATGTCTTTATATCTTGTCATTCTACCTTTTTATGTTGTGAAATGAGCGAGATGCTCATCTTCCTAACAGGAGTGAGAGTGTGTTTTAGAGGGACGAAAACCTTCTAGGGGTGGGGATCATCCTAGTGTCGAGAGGTTTCATTGGACCGTAGGAGGGGATGGAAATAGATCGATTGAAAGTGACAGACGAATATATCTGGAATACTTATTTAATATCCCCATGAGAGATTAGGCGGGGGTAGAGGGAGAGAGAGAGACACACACACAGGGATGAATCACGTCAGGGCTCAAGAATGTTCATGGAATTTTCAAGGACTGACACTAACACCTTGCGTTGTCAAGGATGTGGGCCGTTCTGGCGGCTGATACTCACGCAAACGATCAACCTGTCGGAAAAACCGTCTTTATGTTTAATAGTGGCGCCGACCAACATTCCATAGTCGACTTTTGTGAACGTCAGGATTGGTCAACGACCGTGGATGACGTCCCTTAGACGGCAGACCAACCAGTGACCAGACTGTTCCTCACATTTGGCATCTGATAACGTATCCTGTAAAGCTTCCCCATTTCCTTTCGTCATCTCTCCAGCCAATGGCATAGACCAGCCCAATGGCATTAACCCAATTACATTCTCTTACGTTATTTTACATATTTAGACTCCATTATTAATTAACACGAAGAATTAAATTCATTGCCGGAAAGAGATTTACCTAGTTCACTCAAAATCAAGCGGCCATTAATTAATTTTAACCCATTCAACGAAAAGAGATGGTTTCTACGAAACCTTGCGCACTATATTTAAGTTACAGGCAGAACAAAATCACTTAATCTGACAGCATAACGGATGGATCATCACGTTTCTGGATGGACTTCCTTGGCTTTCTACCATGTAGTCAGAATACATGACAATTCTAAGTTCCAAAGGAATTCTTATGGATCAAATAACTTATCAAAAAACTCGGGATTGATCAAGATGGAGTTCCATTACACTGCGACAGTCAGAGTGTCAGTTTTTTGGCAAAGAATCAAGTGTATCATATGAAGAGTAAACAGGTCGACATAAAATTTCTAAAAATCAGAAATTTAATAACTACGTGTGATATTCTTTGACAGAAAAATCACACTTCAGAAAATATTGTGGACACATAAACCAATCCGGTTACATGACTTGATCCAACTCTCAATATGTTATAAAGGAGAAGCACCTACCCTCTCAGAAGAATTCAAGGTGGACCATAACTAAGAGACCTTGAAAGTGACAAGGATAGTTGAAGTAGTGGCCCTGAGGGGTGAAAGGCGTGTGAAACGAGAGATGGGGACCAGCTCCCTCTCTTTATGTTGTGTTAAGGGGCGCATAATTGTAATCTCATATGAGCTGAAAGGGGTTAACATGTAAACTAGAAATATAACCCTTCCACGGTTTTCTTCATTGCGTTCTCTCTTTCTCTCTCTGATGGAAGTAAGCACTATTGTTTGAACCACAATTTTTTCAATTGTTCAAACTTTGATTTACTTCTTTCAGTCTTAATTCTTCTTTGTTTGTTGCTTTCTTGTGTAATTTGATGAAATAGAAAGAGAGGGAGAGAGATGATTCTATGCATGGAGTGGGAGAGCACAATTAGGTCATGGCGTCTTTTTCCAGTTGGCCCCTCTGCTCTTCAGTTATGGGTGAGAGGACATGTCGGGGCATGCCCCTTCCTCATCTGCAACAGGTGCCAACTACCATGCTCAACTCGTTGATGGGTTTCGCCGTCTCACTAGGGCTCACCCATTGCTCGGTGAATCTCGAGTATATTCTATTTCTATCCACATATTGGCAGCAATGTAGTAAGTTTCTTCAACTGATTAATTACGTAGAGACTTGTAAAACCAACAGTGAGCAGAATTTGGGCCTCATTGAAAGTTGGTACCTTCAACGGGCGCTGTAGGTTAAGCTATTTTAACCTCACTGGATGGGCTTAGTGAAGTCAAATCTGGTCGTTTGACGTGTAATCACAATTCCCGGTGGCACCACCGTTGTTCTAGCCGTCACTTGGCACCAAATCTTCTACCCAAACGTCGAGCTCCTCCCTCTATGCCTGCTGCGTTTTGTGGTGTGGCGTTCTCTGTAAGTCTCAGGAGACCAAGACAGCGATCTGTTGTTTTTGTCTGGTCAGAACCAGTTAGGCCTTTCCTTATTTTATGGAACAAAGGTAAAAAGCTTCCTCAAACTGATTCATCCTCCTCTCTCTCTCTCTCTCTCTCTCTCTATATATATATATATATATGTATATATCTATCTATCCATGTATCTATCTATCTATATTTATACATCTATCTATCTATCTATCTAAACAGGATTGACACGAAAAGTGGAAAGATAATGGAAGAGATGAGAAGAGAGATGGGATTGACCAACGCAGGTGGATGGTTAATGTTGGTCTCTTCTTCCACGCTTCCGGCATCCTAGAGACGAGCATAAAATGATAACATGAGCAACTAGTAGTTCCAGAAGGAAACGAGAAGACAGTGAGGACAAGGATGATATGGTCTGCTGGCCTGATGTTTCCTCCACTCACACTGCTCTTCTTCCTCCTCGTCTCTACCCACGTCGCTCAACCCCCTCCCAAATTCCGGTGCTCTTCCAACTTCAAGTACCAGGCCTTGGCCGATTACTTTCCCCCCAAGGGAGAGGACCAATGAGGCCATCAAGGGCCTCTTTGAGGTAGGTTCCATCTACGATCTCTTTGGAGCTAATGGCCTCAACAAAACCACCCCAACCTCAACCAACGATGCCTCACACCCCAACCATCCCTTGAACAATGATTTTGAAGCCGCTCTAAACGAAGGAAGGATCAACAAAGGTGATGATTGCACCCATGATTTAGTGACTTGTTGTCCTTGGCACCACAACAAACGTCCTGAAACGGAAGGATTCACTTATTACTAAGTTAATCAAGCCTAAGATTTTGTTGTCTCATTAAAGAGAGACTTAAAAATCAGCCTTCAGACCTTTGATTTGGGGAGGATGATAAATAAGGTTTTAAGGATTAGTTCCTTACCTTACTTGCTTGCAAGATCCCATTCCCCTGGCTTGGGTTGATTGGAGGACCCCGCTACTCCTTGTCTAGAGCACTCTTCCTGATGCAAGATGTGATGATGAAAAGACTATATTACCCTAGACAAGACATAGACTTGACTCTACTAAAGATCTACAAACTAAAGAAGGTTCATTGGGGTAAGATCAAGTGAAATCCCCCAAGATTGAAATCAACTGGATCATCACGATTAAGAAATCATGAATGATTAGGGTGCTCCATAGTCAATAAATTGATTAGCTACAAATCAAGTAAGTTATCACTCCTCACTAACCACCAATCACAAAATGAATAAATCTATCTATGGTTCACACAACAATTTTGTACGACAAAATACTAAGTGAACAAGATATTCTATTAATGGAAATAAAAGGTTTAGAGATAACCTTGTCACCAAGTTAGGTGATTGACTAGAAGAGGGGTGCCAGTTGAAGCTGGACCCCACTTGTTGACTGTTGACCATTTTGTTGACTATTTACTTGTGTTGACCATTGACTTATGCAAACTAGTTCCAGTGGGGGGAAGGTGTTGAGTGGCTGGGTTGGATTGAAGTGGACTGGTCTAGTCCAGTAGTCTTGAATAACACAATTTAGGGCTTTTTTGTACCCTAAATGTTGGGCAAACAAATGGGGGGAGGCACGAATGGAATGTGCAAGTAGAGGGAGCCGAGGCAGTGGCAGCAATGGACAGGGCGAAGGTTGGGACAATGGTGGAGGCAGTGGCAGAAAATGGTGATGGTGGAGTATGATGGATGAGGAAGGATGGAAGGTGGAGATGGCGACAATGGCAGTGGCAGATGACAAGGATGGATGGCGGCAGGCAACAACAATAGATAACGGTGGACATCAATGACAGACGACAAATGTTAGTGGAAACTGGTGGCAGATGGTTGCGGACTAGTAGTGAATGTAAGCGGTGGTGGCAATAGTTGGTGTTGGTGGTGATGGATAGTTGACCCTCATGGCCTCTCCTTGCAGAGTGATTTGACCCTCACGACCTCTCCTTACGGAGTGATGACCCTCACAACCTCTCTTTGCAGAGTGATAAGAGATAACCCTCAATATTTTATTCTTATATTCTCTGTATATTCTTTAGGTTATCACGAGGTTATTTATAACCTCCAAGAGAATAGAAAAGAAAAAAGTTTCATGGAAGACGGTTACTCCTTAATGGGCTTGGGCCAATGTGTAGCAAATAAGGAGATGCCGGTTCACTTCAATTCCCATCACTTTCCCATCCCTTTCCTTTCTACTATCACCATCAGCCACCACCACTTGCACTGCCATCACTTGCTGTCACAGCTGTCATCACCCTCCCTTCAACTGCTGCTGCCTATCCATTGCCCTCTCCACTGTCGACATTCCCCTCTAGCAGCTACTACCTATTTGCCACCATCCCCCCTTCATTTTCCACCAATGCCAACCTTGTCATATTGCCGACGCCACTGCCAACCACCACCTCGCCACCACCTAGCCACCGACCTTCACCCTCACCTCCCATCAGCACTACCTCCACCCTCCTCCCCTCTCTCTGTTGTTGAATACCATCCCTTTCTATGGCTAGGGTTTAATCCCCAATTGTGGGCCTAACGTCATCTGGCCCACTTCCACCAGCCCACCAACACTTATCCCTTTTAGCCAGCTGCAATCCAAACCATTTGGCAAGAACCATCCAGCCACCTAAGCCAAGTCACATCCACCCCTTAGCTGCAAGCTGCTGTAGTTGACGACTTAGTCATTGATAGTCAACAGTCAACTAGGACAAGTGAATGGTCAATAGTCAAAGGTCAAACATATCAGTCAGGTCAAATCTTATTTTCAAGGTTCAAGTATATCTTCTTATTTCTCTATTTCATTTGTTCATTTAATATACTTTCTTGCTATAGTCACCTAAGAGATCATAGGATAGCCATTTTTTACATAATTAGTTGATTATTAAATTGTGGTATTAAATATTTTCTAATTTATAAAATCTTTGAGCATCCTACACCAAGTGGTTTTCTTAAACTATTTAATCCTTTTCACATCCGCTCCGCATCAACCAAGGTCCCCACTAATATCACAATCTGATCCTCCACTTGCACATATAGTAAAGTGGCTAGTGTATCTGACTAGCAACTAGTTGTGGATGTGAAGAATGATGACTCCCTCGAGGTGATCACCTAGGAGATCTTTGACAGGTTGGTGACCTATCAGTAGATCATCACCACAAACCGCATAGTAAATGCCTCTCTAATCAACAAGGGGTGGAAGGTTTTTATCCCCCTCCCCTTCAACAGCAATCAAGTGCACTTGGCTCACATAGTGAAGTAGGCGAGTACCCTGGCAGAGGTCTCTAGAGAGTTCTAGGCATCACAAGCACACTTATCAACCCCAACAACATATCCAACCCCAAGAATCTGCTCATGGGCCAAGTCCTCGATGCACCCCTAAGTAGTAGACAACTTGCTTCTCGTTTGCTCCGTAGGTAGGAGGGGATGGAAGTATATCGATAGAAAGGGAGAGGCAGATGCCTACATGGTTCATTATGGAATATCCACACATGCATATAGATCAAAGAAAGGGGAGAGAGAGAGAGAGGTTGGATGAATCATGCTGAGGCTCAAGTATGTTCATGGAATTTTGACCAATGATAGACACATCAACGATTAACTTGCGATAGAAGAATCTTTATTTATAGTAGTGGCATTGACCAGCATTCCACAATCACCTTTGTAAATGTTTTGATTTGTCAACTGCCGTGGATGATGTTCCTTGGATGATAGACCAACTGGTGACCAAATTCTCTTCTCAAATGACATCCAATAATGGGTACTAAATAGCTTCTCCTTTACCTCTCTTCATCTTATCAACAAATCACATAAACCAACTCATATGCGTGTATCTTAAGTGTGAGTGAGTGAGAGTGAGAGAGAGAGAGAGAGAGAGAGGAGTGTGAGAATCATGCGAGTACTAAAAGACATATATATATAAATATATACCAAGAGACAAAGAGGGGTGGTGACGTCCTCTTGTGAATCTCGATTGCTTCTTCAAAGCTTCTAACATCTTGGAGACAAACATAAAAGGTTAACAAGAGAAACTAGTACTTTGACAAGAACAAGTGACAAATGCAATGAAGACAAGGATGATATACTCCAATGGCCTAGTGGTTCTTCCCCCCTCATTGTTCTCCCACTTCCTCCTTATCTCTACTTGTGCTGCACGACCTCCTAAATTATGGTACACCTCCATGTCCTTGGCTAGGTACGTATCCCCAAGGGAGACCACCTACAAGGCCATTAGAGGCCTCTTCAAGGTGTGTTTAATCTATGATCTTTATGGAGCCAACAACCTTGACGAAACCATCTAGACCACAGCTAAGGTCCCCCCCAACACCACCCTCTAGATCCCCTTCACATGTGCCTATTGTAATGGGACTAGCATCTCAGATAGGTAGTTGGACTATGCTGTGAAGAATGGTGACTCCATCCATGCAATTGCTCAAGAGATCTTCGGCAGTTTAGTGACCTAGCTGCAGATCGCCTCTATGAATAGCACAATGAATGCCTCCTTGATCATTGTGGGGTAGTGGCTATACATCCCCCTCCCCTGCGATTGTGGTGAGGTGGAACACTACAATACAATATAGTTGGGTTACGTAGTCAACCTAGGGAGTACCCTAGCAGAGGTCTCTGGTGAGTTTTGAGTATTGTAGTTGTCACTTATCAACCTTAACAACATGTGTTTTATTTATTATTTTGTGTTCATTATTATTGTATTGTTATTTCAGTGTTCTAATTTATTAACTATATCCATGCTATTTGTAGTTTTAAATTGTAGATAATAATTAGATGAATGGCATACAATATACATTGGACTATCAAGGTAGAAGATTAATTTGTTCAATCCAATTATAAAAATATATTGAATGCCATGTACTTATTCATTTAACTTGGACAACTTGGGCTCTTCACCAATGTGACACCAATTAAGAACAATTATTTGCATTAATTATATCAAGTAGACTTTAAATCTAACCCAAATGGGATTCAACCTACATTTAAATAAATGAAATTAACATTACTCAACAATGTGGGATTGTTATGCTTATATCTAAATGGGTGAAATGATTATATTTACATATTAAATATAGAAAATTTAAGTACCCAACAATACTATACTTCATAGACTTTAATGTATGTGTAATTAGTTTCATGTTCATTTAACTAATAGTATATTATTTCATCTGCTTATGTAGAGTTATAATGGTACGATTATTAAATATAAAGGTTATTTCATGTGAGTTGTTTATTTGCATCACATAGAGGGGTTAAGGTAACAATATTGAATGACACAAACTTTTTACAATAGAAGAAGCTTTACTTTTTTCATTGGGCCTAACGGATTTAGAACTATACTTTTTGTTGATGCCCTTGGGCATAGATTTCGATATTACAAAATATATGAGAAAATATATAATTCATGGTTGATATTATTCATCTTATGACTTTATGACTAACCTTGAGATTAAGTGAAATGATGAAGAGGTGAAGTGTCACATAGATAAATATTTGTTGAAAAACAAATATTTAATAGATAAATAATGGTTATGTTTTTAATTCATATAGTTATATTTATTTAATCATTTAAGTGCAGCTATTATTTATTAATCATGTGCATTCTTAAAAGAAAAACAAAAAGGTTCAAAATATCAAATGAGTTCTTGTGAGTCTCAAACTAGAAATCTAAATGTTGACACATCAACTACTTACGTAGAGAAAACGATTAGCTTAATGTTCGAATCTAAAGATGAAGTCAACAAAAAACATTTATGAGAGAAGAATCTTCAGTTCAAATTTCAAATCGAATAGATCAGAGAATAGAAAGATATTGAATTCGTAATAGTCAGAGGTCATTGCCACGTATTCTGGAAAATAGTAAATGTTTGAATTAACTTTTCGAATTTGTCTCTCGAGCAAAATGTAGAAATTTGTTAGAAGACGATACCTTACAAGTAAAGAAAGCAAGGGAGATCAAAAACAACTATTCTACTTTGATCTACAACGAGCTATCTCTCTCACGATCAAGATTCATCACTACCGAGCATCAACTACGAGTAGACTACATCATCTTTTTTCATCAATGATTGATGATCAAGATAAAGCTTGAATCTTTCGAGGAAGCTCTTCATCAAGCCTTAAGGTATCTAAGTGGTGAGTGAAGAGTGAGTTTGGGCAAAGGCAAGAGGTGCTCTAAGTCCTATTTGGCCTGGAAGGGGCTGGATTTTTGTGGAGGTTAAACTTTTGAGGTATTAAACAACTAATCCCGTTAAAATCAATGTGTATTTTCAAGAAAAATAGTAGAATACTAGTAAGAAGAATCTTCTGGGACTAGAAGTAGCTAGGTGAGGGGCGAACTAGTATAAAAAGCTCTTGCTTCATAGTGAGATCCCGTTGGAAGAGAGAGAAAGTAATTCTTTCTGTAGATAATCACACAGAGCTGTGTTAACACATGTGTTGACACATTTAGCATATGGAAAGAAAATCTGAGATTTCTAAAATACCAATTCACCCCCCCTCTTGGTATTTTGTCTAGCCTCTAGATCTTTCACTTTCGAATGCCTACTCTTACAACACTTCTGGTTGAAAGTAATGTGAATGCAAAGACTTTTCATAAGAAATGAGAGAGATCTAATAGATTGTCCTAATCATTCATGTTACAACGTATGCCTAGAGATATCAGAGATCATGTGACTTCTAACACTCTAGCAACCATTTACATGAAAATGATTGAACAATAATTTATTAGGTGTGACAAAGTCAAAGTAAGTGTCTTGATTTAGAAGTTTACTTTCATGCATTATACAAACAAAAGAAATATATGAGAGTATATCTTAAGCATGTGTGACATTGTATAAAAATTGAATGATCTGAAGATTACTATTCATAAGACCTTTTTAGTTTATTACATCTTACAGACACTACTAGTTGAATATGACCTTTTTAAAGTTTCTTACAATGCACATAAGGATGAATGGTCAATGAATGATCTCATGACCAAGTGTGTTCAAAAAGAAGAAAGGTAAGTTGCTAATCAATTGGACAATATGAACACCATGAATATGGTAACTCATAGATCAAGGAAGCATGTATTAAAGGGCAAGATGATCAAGAAATCTTCAACTAAGAAGCACGAATTAGGTCTAGCTAAAAGCTCTATCTTTAGAGTTAAGTATTTCTTTTGTAAGAAAATATGGTCATTTGAAAAAAGAATACCTAAAGCACAAGAAATGTTTAATTAAGTAGAATTTAGGTAATGAGATTTATGTCACAAGTTATGAATCAAATCTAACTTATGTTTCTAATTTGAGTTGGTAGATTGACTCAAGTGTAATTGTGTAAATTTCAACCACATTGTAGGGGTTTCTAATAATGTGGCCTCCAACTGAGTGTAAACTATATGTCGTCTCGAGAAATCGAATGTGCTCACACGTAAAGTAAGTGGATGATTATAGAATCACCTTGGAGTCTTGATAAACTTTACTTTTGAAAAATTATTTTTATATTTCATTATTTCAACAAAATTTGATATTTGTTATCAAATTAGTTAAAGACAATTATCACGTAAGTTTGGATGCATTAGTCATGTCTTTAACTAAATGAAATATTCCTATTAGGACTGATGTAATTGATAGATTATTTAATCTTAATATTTCTGAAAATATTTTTTTAGTTTGCTCTAATAAAATGAATAGAGCTAATGATAACTCTATAATTTTGTGGCATAGAAAATTGGAACATGTCCCAAAAGAGGGTGGACATATTAGTGAAAGAATGTTTTTTGTGATAGTTAGATTTCACAGATCTCAATACCTATGTTGATTGTATCAAGACAAAAACAACCAACACATTTAGGAAAAATATCATAAATGTAAAGAAACATTAGATTTGATTCATACAGATGTATGTGGACTCTATTGTCTATATTTTATAGGCCAATAATATTTCTTAACCTTTATCGATGACTACTCAAGGTTTATATATCTTTACCTCATCATGATAAATTTAAAGTCTTTGACATGTTCAAAGATTTTAAGAAAAAAGTAGAGAAACAATTAGGAAAACTTATCAAGATAGTCAAATCAAATACATTTGGCAAATACTATAACAAACACACCAACAAAGGACAAATGATATGACCATTTATATTGTTTCTTAGGGAGCATGGTATAATGTCTTTATACATAATACTAGGAAAACCTAACATAAATAGGGCTGCAGAAAGATGAAATATAATTCTTAAAGAAATAATCAAAGCTATGATGAGTTATTTAACTCTGCTAATCTCAATGTGGAGTGAAGTTTGAAAGATAAATTTATATATTCTAAATAGGGTTCTAACAAAGTCCACACAGAAAACTCTTTACGAGTTATGGACTAATAGAAAACTCTCTTTATGTTATATGCACATATGAGATTATCTAATTGAAGCTAAACTTTACAATCCACATGAGAAATCTCTAGATTCAAGGATAATTAGTGACTACTTCATTGACTATCTAGAGAGATCGAGACAATATAGATTTTATTATCGTACAAATACCACAAGAGTTGTTAAAACTGATAGAGTTATCTTTTTAGAAGATGTTTATGTTAGTGAAAGTATCTTTATGGATTTTATTCTTAAGAAGTCGTAGAAGATGTTATTGTACCTCAATAGATTTCTAGTCAATGCAATAATATTTATCATATTTTGGAGACTAAGGTTTATTTACCCTAAGTTGTTTCAATTTTGGACAACAATGAAGAGACAAATATACCTAATCAAGAATAACCACATGAACGATCATTTGAGCTTACTATAGACCCATCTGTTCAAGATTTAAAATGATCAAGAGGCAAAGAAAATCAATTATTTCATCTAACAATGTGATATATCTCTTAGGTGAAGAAATGGGTCAATGGGTACATGATCCCGTTACATTTTCACAGGTTATAAATTGTGTGAACTATAATCACTAGTTACAAGCTATGAAATATGAGCTTGTACCCATAGATTGCAATCAAGTATGGTACATCGTGGACTTACCTTTGAGAAAGAAGTTTATTTGTTGTAAAAAGGTCTATAAGACCAAATTAAATCCCGATGGCATCATTGAATAATATAAAGCCAAACTTATAACAAAGAATTTTACATAAAAAGAATGCATTAACTATTATGAAACTTATGCTCTAGTTTACTCTAAAAATTCATTAAGATTAGTCATGGTCTTAATAGTTCATTTTAATTTAGAGCTACATTAAATAGATGTAAAAAAAATTTCTTAAATGGCGAATTAAAAAAGAAATGTACATACAACAAGCTCAAGGATTTAACATTAAAGGTAAAGAATATTGATAACTTGTGAAAATTACATATTAATGTGTTACTAAATCAGAGAGAATAATGTATATTTGAGAATTATTTTACTTTTCATTTTGATAAACCTCCTTAAATCTTGATTTAAATTGATATTTTATGAATGAAAAGAAAATTGATGAAAATTTATTTCATGTGTTGAAGCTTAATTTTCATTTAGTTTATTTTAAATGAAATTCTGTTGTGCTAATTTTTTATGATTAACTAAAATACATTTTCTGCAATTTTTCTGAATTTTTAGGCATTAAAATAAATATCAATTGAAGATATGAAAAGATAAAATGGACGCACCGTTAGCGGACCAGAGGCACACTACCTAATGGGCCCGACGTAGGCTAGAGGCCACACTACGTCTAGGAGCGGGCCCAAGGGGCACACCACCTCGCGACCCGTGTAAACCGGGTCACGAATCTGAATCATGGGTTTGGGCCGAATAGATCACCTCCAAGGCCTACTGAGAGCCGAGTCTCAATCTTGATCATCCTTGGGAGCTGGTAGTCAAGTCTGGTCATCCTTTTAGGAGGTGTATGTTTTTAATGGGGGACATTGATAAATATATAGAACTCTATATTTTTTATACTTCCGATATGGGACTAAATGTCTCTTCTTACCGTTTTCAGATCTAACGGCAGAGTAGCAGCTGCGGCAAAGATCTGATGATCCTAAAGCTGCCACATCACCACCCACCATTGCACGAAAAGTAGTGCCAAATCTAATGACATCCGCCATTAGATTTGACACACCAAAAGCGACCACATCTCTATCCATTAGCACGTGGTCAGGTGCCCACACGAATCCCGATAAAGCACGCAAAAAAGTAGTGAGAGCTCAAATAGATCTAACGGCGATTGAGAAGCCACGTCATCCCCTTTCAAAGTAAAATAACGGTGCGAGAATCCAATGATCTTCATCGAGCCACGTGGTGGAAGACATGTTGACAAATATCGATTATTGTCTGGTAAAATAGACAATATCGATTATTCTCTTGTGCGACATAATGGTATCTTTGTAAATATTGGTTATAATCTGGTAAAATAGACAATATCAGTTATTGCCATGTGAGAAAAGAGAAAAATGCTAGAAAAATCAGAGAAAAATTGAAAAAATATGGCAGAAAATAGGAAGTTAAAACGAAAAATGCAATTTGTAGATTTGGGGAACAAAAGGAGGAAGAGGAGAGAGAAAGGGATCCTTTTTTTGGAGTTGTTCTTGAGTTGTTTTTGAGAGAAAATAATTGTTCTTTTTTTTATGCAAAAATAGAGTTCCAAGATATGCTTTGTTGATTTTTGATTGTTCTCCTCTAGCCTTTTCACCTTAAATCCATTTTGTTGAACTGGATGCAAGATTGAGAAGTGTTATCTAGAGGTCGACATCAAGCCATGCATTCTAAGGGTTATAAGTTTGATTTTTAATAAATTTTTCATTATTTTCTTGTTTAATCTGTGAAATAAATTTATTTTCTTATTTTTAATTTTTTTTACTTATTTATTTTCTATTTTCATCATTCTAAAGTATATTTCATTTTATTAGAATTTTAGATTCACATTACATTTATTTACCATTTTATTTCTTGCATTACATTAAATATCAAATTCATAATGCATTAATAAGAGAATAAGAAGATTTCTAAAAGCTTTTCCTGAGGAGACGACCTAACTCACCACTATATTCATTTAATATTATTTTTGGTGAATCTAGTTTTATAAATTATTAAAATTGAATGATGATTCTAATAATGACTTAGGGTTACATCAAATATATGATTTTTCAAGTTAAATAAATTTATCTACAAACTCAAGCAAGCTTTTAGGTAACGGGACTTCAAATTTAATGAAGTTATCATGTCCTTTGCGTTTAAGAAAAATATAGTTAATAAATGCATATATTTTGAAGGAAAGTGAGAATAAATAGATATTACTTGTGTTGTATGTAGATGATATTTTACTTACTAGTTAAAACCTTAGTTTATTAAATAAGATGAAAGATTTTCTATCAAACAACTTTGATATAAAAGACATAAGTGAAGTAAATTACATAATTCGTATAGAGATTCATAAGAAGAGGCCTTAGGGGCATATTTGGGTTGTCTTAGTCTTATATTTCAAATGTGTTGAAAAGGTTTTCGATGAAAAAATTAATCTTCTAATAAAACACATACTATTAAAGGTGATAAACTAAGAAAATTGCAAGGACCTCTTTTAGATGCAAAGAGGCTTACAATGAGAGAAAAATTATATGATGTTGTAGCTGGATCTCTCAATTATCTTCGAACATATACCCATTTGAACTTATCATTTGTTACTATATATCTCAGAAGATATGAAAGTGACCCTAGCTTTATGTATTGACAAATTGTGAAGAAGTTTTTATAATATCTTTAAGGAACCAAAGATGTGATGTTCACATATAGGCGAACGGATCAATTGGAGGTCATTAAATACTCTAACTTAGACTTTGCTAAATGTTCAAACATATAAAGATCAACTTCGGACTATGTGTTCTTACTAGAGGATCTATCTCATGGTCTAATACTAAGTAGAAGATAGTTGCAACATCTACAATGGAAATTAATTATATAACTTACTTTTATACATCTTTGAAAGTTATATAGATGAAGCACTTCATTGCACAATTGAGAGTTGTGGATTCTATATAGAAACTTATATTGTGATAATAAAGTTATTGTCAAATTTTCTAATAAAAATAAGAGCTCGAGTACTTGTGGTGGAGAACAGGATCCGTCACCACCACTACACATGCTGCAAGTGATAGAGGAGATCCCGCCTTCACACATTCAACTAAATAAGAGGCGCAATAAAAAACAAAGGACCTAGGGTTCTGCTACATTGCCTAGGTCCACAAACTACATCGGCTTCAGCTCTGCCATGCGTGGGGGTCTCCCACCCCTAAGGTCCATGGTGGGGACAGGGAAAAGCCCATTCCCCTTTGGTTTCCTTTGTTTTCCTCTATTTCTCACCCCCCCCCCTCTCTCTCCCTTCTCCTTGGGCCATATGTGTTCAGGCCCAATTGGAGAAGTAGGCGTCCTTCTCTTCCCCTCACCTCTCTTCTCTTGGGCCACTGACATTTAGGCCCAATCAGAATAGAGGGTTCATCCTGGATGCTACATGTGTTCCTTTTTTGGGGGTTTGGTGCCTTGAACCTCAAGCGTGGCCCTCCACCCTCAGCCCATGTGGGGCTCTATATAAGAGAGTGGAGAGCCACCCCCCTTTTGAAGAAGAACATGTACTTTTGTTTTAGAAACCTTAAAGAGAGGAAGAGAGGGAGTTTGTGGGGAAATAGGGTGCTGGCCGACCCTCGCTGTCACTGTGGAGCCACCAGCCTTGACGCACCACCGCCAGTGCGCCCACCTTGAGTGCCTGCCCATCGAGTGCCCAAGTCGAGCGTCTGCCTCACGCTCCGCTCCGCACTCGACGTTGAACTATGTCGAGCCTATGTGCCCGCACTGCATGCTTGTTGTGCGCCTCATGCCTGCTTCACGAGGTCTACCACCACGCCTGACTTGGAACGCTCACCGATGCAACCTCGGGGTCGTCTTGCAATGCCCCTTCCCCTAGACCAACTAGGCGTTCACATAGCATGACTACTGTGCACTCGAATGCCACGGCTCATCATGTGTGTGTCTGGTACCCACCTTAGTGCCCCCCTTGCGTGCAAAGCTGCATGCAAGTCATGCACTTGCCTGTGATTCTATTCACCATCACTGGTGCACACGTCGTCACGCTGCTGACGACCCCGCCATGCATGAGAACCCCACTCCGCCACTGGGCCTCGGCCTACAAGTTAGTCTACAACCCCGGAGTCATTTACTATTCTCAGTACCTTCTCACACTTGCTCCACTGCCGTCGGGCCAAGTCAGGTTGGGATGAGATAGACTTCGCCATCGTGCTGTTTTGACGTGTGCACCAGGGTTGTCACTTGGTCATTGAGCATCTACTGCCCAGCCATGTTTGTGATGTTGGGCCCTAGCCGCCCAGAAGAGGAAGTGGAGGAACCTCACCCTACTCTAGCATTTTGGCAATGCCCGACACGATGTGCCGCCGGTCCCCCTGCTCCTCAGCTCCTGCTTGCACCTAGTTGAGTCAACATTCACTTGCTATACCCCCCAAGGACAGCATTAAGCATGGGTTATAAGAATCATTCCCTTGCACATTGTTCTCCTCCCCCCGGTACTTTGCTGTCAAGGCGGAGATTACCAATTTATCTTGCATCAACTTGTAAGCACATAGAGATTCAGTTCTTGGTTATGAAAGAGAGAATTAGAGATCAATTAGTGTCAATTGATCAAATTAAAGTTGACTATATGTTAACTAATCCTCTTACGAAGTCACTTCCACTAAGTACCTGTAGTGGACTTATTTGTAAGATGGGATTGATCAATTTTCTAGAAGATATAACATATATTTAGATACTAATGTAATATGGATATCACACATCTGATATTTATATGCTAGTTCTTTATGAACTATCATTTATCATTTATTGTTAGATAAATGGGAGAAAAACATGATTTATTTTGTCATGACATTGTGAGTGCATTCATAAAACATTCTTTAAATATTACATAGATGTTTGGTTTTAATATTGATCATGAGTATCTTAGTGCATATAAAGGACATACATCCTTAACATTGTATTATTGTCATGAATAGTACTTTTGAGATATATTATGATCAAAATGAAGATATTATTTATAAATATTAAGGTTGTGCTCAGTCCACATGATTATCCAATTTAAAGAAGATTAGATAAAGTCAAGTCGGAGATTGTTGGAGTCAAATTTCATTATGGTGACTTTAATAATCAAATTGAATATTAATATAATTATAAATAATTTGTGATATAATGAGTTATCATAGGCAAAATCATAATACGGTAAAGGAGTGTATTATATAAAGCTTATTTGAGGGTTTTAACACAACTAGATAATACAAATCGTATAGAGACACTCCATCCATAAGAAAGAAGTTTTGATTATGAGGATCAAATAAAAGAAAAGATTAGAAAGATCATCAGGTGTTCGTCATTTTCCAGATTAATGGCAAATTCATGTATGCCAAGTTTCATCATGCCATACTTTATAAAAAGGTGTATAGTCTCCTTGATTAAAGAGTAATAAGAAGTTTCTTAATTTTCTTTTCATTCTATTAAGTTCTCTCTCTCTACAATCTTTTCAATAGTTGCACACAACCTGAATTTGATTACCAACATTTGGTATCAAAGTAGGTTCTTTCTAATCCAAGAATTAAAAAAGCAATGGCAATGTAATTGAAGGCAGCCTCAATGATGGATAGCCGGCCTCCGATAGATGGAGCTAGGACGACTACCAAGATGACAAGAGTGACATGTGAGTCATCTCTACCTATCTACCTTCCTATGCTCTCCAAAAATAATTTGATGTGCGATGATTATGAGAAAACCCAAATTAAGATATGAACAAATAAGATAATAACTTTTAATTTCAGGTTCTCAAGATTTTACTTGATGTTTTAGAGAGAAATCTAAAGATAGATCGAATTCCTACATCTTAAGATTATAAGATTGTAAGTCATCATTTGATCTAGGTTTGACCAAACTTAATTGAGTCAGATCAAATCTATTCTAAGGTTTGAGATCACTCTTAGGTAATAGAACAATAGAAGTATTAAGATAAAATCAGATTTCACCAAAATATATAAGTCATCGCGTACCTCTTGAGTTGACTTACTGACCATGAAATTGATTTCAATGACTTCAAAATGTAGTGAATGATAGTGTGACAAGATAAGAAAGGTGAAATGGTCGGAAGTGATGTGGTGATGATGACCCTCACGGCTTCCCCCAAGTTGGGCGGTTGACCCTCACAGCCTCTCCTTACAGACCGTTGATCCTCACAACCTCCATTTGACTAAGGGTGAATTTTTGAAGATATAACTTCAAAATAACTCATTCATAAGCTTCTTCCCCTTAAAATACACAAGCACCCTTTTTATAGAAAGTTCTTAGAGGTGATTATAAGAGAGAGAAGGTATATATAGCAAAGAGGTGCTTAGTACCTCCTGGTTGACCCCTTTGGTTGGCTTGACTTCTCTAGGATTGGTTAGAGGTTGTCCTTCACATCTTGACCTTCTCTTGATACTTTTTTATCAATGCCTTGGTCAAAAAGTATCAAATTTCTACGTGGTGCTTAGGTAGTCTTTGTGAGAGAGGATGGTGGTTGATGAAACACCCCTTTATAGAAACACAACCCTTCCCCTTGAGAATAGGCCTTATCTAGGCCCAAGTCTATGCCTTGATCCTCCTTTGGGCCTTGTTGAAAATGGGTTGAAATGGGCTCCTCCCTTGCTACCTTGGTGGGAGGGTGTTGCTCAAAATCCCTATTAATAATTATCCTCTTTGATCTATGATGATATAAGTTTTCTTCAAGGCAAACAATTTGTGGGATGCAATTTAAGGTGCAGTGGTGAAGAAAAAAGATATTGCTAAACTCTCTCAGTGATTTTAGAGTGGTCACTGAAGATGTCCTAACACAATTGGACATCAAGAAATCAACGAAAGAAATATGGGAGATACTTCACACTATGAACATGGACATTGCTTGGGTCAAAAAAGTAAGGTTACAAGGCTTGAAGTGAGATTATGAAACTCTTACTATGAGAGATGAAGAATTTTTCACTGACTTTGTAGGAAAACTCTTCTAAGTTGTTACTCAAATACACAGCTTAGGAGAGTGGCTATAAGAGGACAAAGTTATTGTAAAGTTTTTGCAAGCAGCCCTAACAAAGTTTGACTCTATTACCTCTTCAATAGAGCAATTTGTAGATTTTGATGTCATGATGTTGGAGGCTATTGGATCTTTAAAGATCTACAAAGACAAGCTTTGAGATCAACAAATAAAAAGGGAGAAGTTCTTTTTGCTCGTGAAGCACACAAGACAAAGGAAGATTGAGGTAGCTCTCAAGGATGTGACTATGGATGTGGCCATGGACAGAGTCATGGTCATGGCTGAAGCAATGGCGGGCAAAGAAGGGAAGGAGTTGATAAGTTCTGAGATAAGTATAAGATAAAGTGTTTTAATTGTTAGAAATATAGACATTTTACTTCAAAATGTTGCAAGGGAAAAAAGGATGAGAAGGCGAATCTAGTTGATACCGAAGAAAAGCCATAATCAACCTTGTTGATGGCAATTGAAGATGAGGTATTTTTTCAAGGCAATGGTGATGAGACACTAGATGAAGATCTATGGAACTTAGACACTAGTGCAAGTAGTCACATGACTTGAAAAAATGAGTTATTTCAAGACCTTGTTAAATTTATTAATGAGAATGTCAAATTTGGAGATGGTTCATAAGTTGATATCTATGGCAGAGGTGATATGATTGTCAAATACCATAAGTGATATGTATGACTTTAAAGAATATTTTATATATTCCTAAATTATGCTCTAACATCCTAACTTTGAGGCAATTAGATGACCAAGACTTAAAAACTGTTATCAAATCTAGTTAGCTCCTCATCTATGACCAAGGGAGCAATTCACCTCCCCACAATAAGGAATGGTCCATTTATGACTCATCCCTTTAGAGACATGAACCCTTCACCTTCTCCTATTAAGTGGAGATCCATTGATGGACTGTTCTCCTCCTCACCTTCTCACCTTAAGCTCTAAGAATTTTAGGAGTTATCTCTAGCTCTATGAAAGGACACTCCTAACAATACTTGTAACACACAAACTTATATATCATTTAAGGCTTAAAAGGACATTATCCTTCTAATTCATTCTTATCATTCTCTTCTCTCATTACTATCAGTATATTCCTTTCTTGGTATCAAAGCCAAGCTACTAAACAACATCTAGATTGATGACAGCACCACCAAATGTCCTACCCTTTTTTTTGTTGAAGTTATCTTAGAAATACATACCTATTGTGAAGACTTAATTTCTTCCACTCTTGAAGAGTCATGAATTCATCTCCATGGTTGAAGGTTCTACTCCACCTCCATCAGTAACTATCATTGATGAAAATAAGGTCTCACACCCAAATCCTGAATTTCTTATATGAAAATGAAATAATCAGATTGTCGTTTCATAGATTTTATCATCTCTTATAGAGTCCATCTTTCTATTAATACATGGAAATAATATTTCTAAAGTATGAGATTCATTAGTTAGAGAATTCTTCTCTTGCTCTAAATCTAAAATTTTATAATTACATACCAAATTACATGCCTCACAATGTGGTACAACTTCTATTCAAGAATATGTTTAATCTATCAAGATCATTACAGATTAATTTTCTATTATTGGTAACCCAATAGATGATCAAGAACTAATTATCATAGTACTCAGAGGACTAGGGTCAAGTTATGAAGCTTTTATTACAAGTTTGACTACTCGCACATAACTTATCACTTTAGAGGATGTTCTTGCACATTTAATGACACATGAAATAATTATGACATAATATCAAATCACTCATCGTACTCATGAGTATCCATCAGTCAACCTTGTGAATATAAGTGAGCCTACCAATAGAGGATGTGGTCGTAATAGAGGATAGAAATGTGGTCATGGGAAACAATGTGTACCTGATGTCATATTTGTCTTCAATTTAGGCATCGTGGCTTAGAGTGTGGTAAATGTTTCAACAATAACTTTTCATTTAGTTTCACCAATGTTCAACTCTCATGACAAGACCAACCATAAAATGACCATCACACTCTAATTGCCTACACATCCACATATGGTACTTCACCAACATCATCTAGAGGATCTACACTTGGAGAACCCTCGATAAATAGTTCAACAACATGGTATATAGATAGAAGAGCTACGTATCATGTCACTCTATATTATAACACACTAATTGACCCTATAATTTACACATGTTTTGACAAATTATAAGTCAAAAATGATGATGGTATACCCATCTCATCTCATTGATCGTCCATATTTCACATTCCTTCACACTCCCGTAAGTTAAATAATGTCTTTCATGTTCCAAACATCACTTGTAATTTACTTTCAATTTAAAAGCTTACCTATGTCAATAATGCCTCCATTGAGTTCTACCCATCTTATTATCTTGTGAAGGACTTGATGTCGAGAAAAGTTCTTCTCCAAGGATGACTTAAAGATGATATCCACCACCTCCCATATTCTAGTAAGTACCTACTATTTGTCTTGGGGAACATGTCTCTTCTCCAATATGACATGTAAGATTAGGAGACCCAATTTTTCAGATCTATGTAACATCATCTAACAATCTGGCCTACCTACTACTCATTATCCTAGTCAATCTCTTTGTGAATCATGTTTCTTCTCAAAGAGTCATAAGCTACCTTTTTCTAAATCATCTTCTATAACTTAAAATTGTCCACAATTAGTTCATTCTAATCTTTGGGGACCCTTTGTAGACCAATTTCATTATGGACTCTCTTATTATGTCATTTTCATTGATGATTATAGTAAACATATCTAACTTTTTTCACTCAAGTAGAAAAGTGACGTTCTTGATATATTCATTCAATTCCAACATCAACTCAAATGTCAATTTGTTACTAACATTATTGCCTTGTAATCTGATTAGGGTAGAGAGTATACATCACTTCATCGTCATCTCCAATAATGTGACATTCACCTATGGTCTCTTGCTCTCATATCCATGAGTACAACAACACAACAAAACATAAACATTGTTAGCTCAAATTGCCCTCGCTCTTCTTCATAATGCCTCTATGCTACATCAATTCTCGGACGAAGTCATCTCTATAATTACTTGCCTCATAAATCATCTTCTACCTACACCCATCCTTCAAAACCAATCCACTTACTATTTCATTTTCAAGATACAACCAATTACCCATTCCTTTGTACCCTTGGTTGTGTTTATTATCCCAAACCTTACCCTGCACACAAGCTTATCCAATGATCTGATCGTTGTCTTTCTTGACTACAGCTCCTTACATCTTGGTTTTCATTACATCTCTATCTCTACTTGGGCCTTTAAATTTTTTGACATGTTATTTTCTATGAATTTGTGTTTCCTTTTGAAGGTTGATCAAATATTCTATAGATATCTATTTCTCCCTCGAGTAGCTTGGTATTCTTGGACCTTTTACACTCACCTCTCTACCTTTAAATGGCCCTACATTAGTGGATGACACTTTGACTTACTCTCATATTGAGGCTGCTCAAGACCTATTTACTATGGAAGTCCCACCATCTCCCTCATTGATCGCACTCTAGTTGTTGAAATAAAATACGTCAAATTTAAATTTTTATCAAAACTCAAAACATAGAAATTAACTTGAAATTCTAGTGGTTCAAGTCGATCCTTAGAGATGATTGTCAAATTATGATATCAAGTCATATTCTCAAATAATTATTTTTTTAATCAAAGGGAATAAAAAGAGTTATGTGAATAAATAGAGTGATTAGCTTTAAAATAAAAAAATTAATTGAATTCAACTATATCAAGTGTGTCACCCACCTAGCATAGAAGAACTCAAAGATATACAGAAAAATAAATTAAAACCTAGAAAATGATCATCCTTTACTGACCCATGTGTCACTCATGGATTAGTAGAAGAATGAGTGGTGAGGAAATCAATAAAACAATCAAATTTTAAGAATTCTTCTTCAAATCCCTGTGTCACTCAGAAATCTAAAGAAGAACAATAAAATGAAGTGACAAAGAAAGCTGTAAATTACTGAAATTAAGAAATGTAAATAACCCAAATATTTGAGAAAGAACGAACAAGTAAATTACAGAAAGAAAAGTAAATGAAAATGCTAAAAATTCCTAAACTATGGCATTCTCGCTCCTCTTCATCTGTCACACAAAATGGGTTTGAGAAGGGGAAGAAAGGGGGTTAAAATCGATGTGAATGCCGCTGCTGCCGCCGTGCCTGACTCCACCTATGCCTATCACGCATTAGGGAAGCTCGCAGCAACCATCGTTGCCATTGCCACCTCAGCCATTTTGTGGTGAACAAGCTTTGTCCGCCGTAGCTTCCATCACCATCTCCACACCGCCGTGCCACTGCTTCACTATCACCGTCTCCGCCTGTCACACAGAGAGGCTAGCTGTTGCTGTGCCCTAGCAGTCTCCACGCCGCCGTGCCACCGCTTCGTCGTCACCATCTCCGCCTGTCACGCGGAGAGGCCAGCCGTCGCCGTGTCCTAGCCGTCGCAGTCCGCCCAATCCCCATTTCTCTCTCCTCTTCTCTTCCCTTTTAACCCCCATTGAAATGGGTTGAGTATTGGGCCTGATATTGGGCTTGATGGTGGGCATGTGTAATCAGCCCACTATCTTGCCCAATATAAGTCTAACAAAATTACAATAAATTAAGGAAACTCTAACTTTCATTCTTCTGATTTTTCTGCAGCCCAAGAAAATATTTCTCAAGGTACTTGCCTTAGATATTCATGTTAGCATAAATTAAATCACTAAAACATTTCTCAAGAATAATACTCAAATGAGATAATTTTGATGCAATGAGTTATAAAAAGCATTTTATCATTTTTCATATAATATCATTGTATTTAACATCAATTAATGTGACATTTCTAATCATTTTTCATTGATTAACATAGATAAATGACACATTATCACTCATCAAGTGAACTCATATCTCCATTGGACCCATCTCCCTCTCAAGACAAGTTTGATACCTCCCCACTAGTGCAAACTCAATTTCTTATGGAATTATATGATGTTTGATGGGTATTTGTCATTGGCGTTATAAACTCACTATGTACTGATATTTATCCCTAAAACTTAACAAAAATTTAGTATAAAAAAATGAGCCTCAAGTCAAACACATGGAGTAGAAATAATTTTTTATGAATATAAATCTTGCTTTTAACTTTTAAGGAATTCTAATTTTTTTAAGAATTTTATAATGATTTTATACTTTTAATAATTTAAATAAAACATAACTATGAATAATATGAAATTATAATTTGTCTCTTATTATTCAGATGAAAGAATAATAAAAGAGAGAGAAATTTGGAAGAGAAAATTAGGAGGGTAGAAATAGGATTTCGAAGGAATTTAGAGAAAAAAAAAGAAAGCAAGAGAGAGAGAATAAAGTAAAGAGGGAATAGAG
>JANEYH010000046.1:0-28813 GCA_024713555.1 Spirodela polyrhiza | reverse complement strand
TTGACGTGATTTTTTAATTATAGAATTTGATGACACCAAAAATGTTGTGAAAATCTTAGTTCTTGCGATGAAAGTTGATGTGACTTAATCATTATATAATAAATCATGTAAATTTAAAATTTATAAAACTAGAAAATATCAATTTTTAGATTTTTAGAACTATGTTAGAGTAAATATATCAATTATAACTTGATAAGAGGTTGCAAAAAAATAGTGGGAAATTTCAAGTTGGTCACAATAATATAATATAATATTAGGTAATATTTCAAAAATTTCTTAAAAGAATACGATTTTTTATGATTTTTGGACTAAATGATGAATATAATATATCTAAGAATTTGTGAAAAAGAAATAAAGTGCTAATGTCAAGGTGATGTTAATACCTAACGAACGTTAATTTAGTAGAAATAAAATTCCACCTAATTTTACATAAGTGATTACCATCGATTTAATGAGTCAAATTAAGTTCTATTAAAGCCAAAGAATCGTAACTTAGTGACGAATGATATAGAAATTTAAATTGTTTCAAATATCATAAATTTAAATGAAAAAGTTTTAAACAAGAAAAATAGAGTTCTAACTTTGTGATAATGATTTTAGAATTCTGTGTGTTTTGAGAGGAATTTTGTGTGAAGTCTATCGCCTCAAAGGCTCTCCTTGGACATAGACAATGTGGACATGTCTGAATCTTCTTGTGAAATTTAGAAATTAATTGGAATGTATCACCAAATTATCTATGTCTGACTATTGGTCATTAGAGTTGAAAAATGACTTGTGGCCCTCAAGGCGGCTATCACCTGACATAAATAAGCTTAATGGAAGTGACACACATCTTAGGGGCTTTGTCCTCAAGTCAACGAAGCAAAAGGAGGCCCTTTATCTCATTTAGTATGCTTTCAAGAGTTGGTGACTTGTCTCATGACGAATTGTCTTCTTCCTAGTGATGACTTGCTCATCTCTCAATCAAAGATAATTTCCTCAATGAATTCGTGATCTTTTGTCCTAAATCATTCACTAACTTTAGCAACAATGTTCTGCAAATCACATTAACTATATTTTCCTCAAAATTTTAATAATTTTAGCAACTTAATCACTTGTTGGAAATCGTGATTTCCTCATTGGTTGTCTACCTATGAGATAGAGAAAAATGGGATTAATATAATAATGTCCTTATTAGATGATGTCATAATGATATTTTTTTTCTGATAATTGAAGGGTATTATGGACATTTAAAATCTTTTAGGGGAGGTTGTGGGTGTTAGTTTAGTCCCATATTAGTTTTTTGTCAAATTTTGAGATGAATAAAATACTCTATGAAGCCTTATAATTAATAGGTACCTCTCTCTCACATGTGTACGGCCTTTGCCACACGCATGGCTAGCCACCAGTGACATTGAAGGAAGTGACACACATGCCCTCCAACCACCAAGGCCTCTACTCGTGGGTCCACCCTTAGCCACTCAACCCTTTACTCGCAGCCCTCAACTGCTCGAGCCTCAGCTCATGGCTTTACGACTATACATTCCCACTTACGAGCCTAGTAAGCTAGTAGGTATCTTTTCTTTTCTACTTTTTTATTTTAATTTTATTTTAATTATCTCAAAAAGTAAGATTATAAAATTTTATAAATTCACATAAAATCATGTAATTAATCAAATTTTCACATTAAACAACTAAAAATCACATTTCACAATTTAATACAAATATAAGTTTATTTATCTACGTTAAGGCTAAAAATATAATATCACTTAATTATTAACTCATGATAATGAAAACTTATCAATAGTTGACCCATAAATATTGTGATTAAGAAACTCTTCTTCTACAATTAACATTTGTATTTCCTTACAACATCGTCTTGATGCCTTAGTCTCGTATTTCTCATTATAGAAATACTAGTCCTATATCCTCCATGCTTGAATATTAATCATTGTAATACTAAGTCTCTTTTTAAAAAAATGATTTTCCCACAATAGATGAATCTTCATTGCTAGTATTTGTTTGGTTATTTTTTTTTATTATTGTTAACAAAATTTGCTCATTTAAAATTTAAAAAATAACCTCTTTTTAGAAATAATTAATTTTATAGTTCAAGTTTGTTATCGAGAAGATGAAATGACTCACTGAAATGAGGTAACTAGCTAATACTAATATAATAGAAAAGAATAGAAAATAACTGTCTTTCTATATAATTTTGCCTTTAATTAATTATATATTATTTCCAAATGATAGATTACTTCTTGAATTCTTTTCATGGAAAATTAAAGTGAAATAATCCAAAATAGTAATTTGGGGTTAATGACATCAGCTGACATCAACTTGTGAAAAACACCCCAAAATTTAGAGTCAACAAAAATACATGGAGCAAAAAGATCCTTAAAATTAAAGCCCAAATCATTGAAATAAAAAATTAATATCAAAGGGCTTTCTTTCTTAGACAATAGAGGGTGAATTAAGTTTTTTTTTTATAATTAAGAAATATAAAAATCAGAAAATATAAACTTTACAAAAGAAATCGGTGATATGGTCATCAATCAGGTTGTCATCCAAATTCAATCAATTTGTGTAAGTGTAGTGTACCAATTAGATTCCTACACATTCTTAATGATGGTAGACAATCCTCATAACTTTCACTTGTTGAAATTGAGGAGTAAAGGTAATTTAACTTTGAGCATGCTGTGATGTCTGTAGAAGGATCATTAGAAGAAATTCTTCATCACTTCTATTGGGAGAAGAATGAGGTGACCTTGTAGTTAAAATTTAGCCTCTATGACAGTAGAAGGAAGGAAAATCTATACAAAATATATCATTTGAATTGGAAGGTTGAATTAGGAAAACTTTGACATATGTATTATCAAAGAAGAATTGATTTTAAGTAGAGCCAGAGAGAGAGAGAGAGAGAGAGAGAGAGAGAGAGAGAGAGAGAGAGAGAGAGAGAGAGAGAGAGAGAGAGAGGAGAGAGAGAGAGAGAGAGAGAGAGAGAGAGAGAGAGAGAGAGAGACAGAGAGAGAGAGACAGACAGACATGTACAGATTTTTTCGATCATACATTTTTTCTTTTTAAAAACAATTTTCTAGTCTTATTGTATATTTTTGTTGATTGATTTGAACTTCCCATAGGTCAAATAGCAATTGAAGAAGGCCTGTAGGTGTGAGTGAGTACGACTTATTTCTTTATTAGATCAAGTAGAGCTACACCTATTTGTATATGTTGTTCTTCATCTCAACCCATTTGACACTCTACTTAATTTTTAGACTTGTAGGAACCCCTTAATCACTGGATCTTAAAATTTTTGAGTATGAGAAGCATTGGTCATTGATTATTTAGAAATGACTAGTCCTGATGAAATAAGCATGAATGATTATATGAGTACTTTGGTAATTTCTTGGGATGGTTTAGAAGGTTCTCTAGATGCAGTTATGAATTGAGGATCCCCTAATATTCTCGTATCATCATGTTATACCTTATAACTTTGAATGACAAAGATTGAGAGCCTAGAATGAGGAGAGGTCTACCTTATATATAACTTTGTTTTCAATTTCAACCTTTTACCTGATCTTGAAATCATAAATAAATAAACTTTGAGACTCATTTTTTATAATCTAGTAAAGATAAATTTTAAACCATGCTTGTTTGAAAGACTATAAATTTCTTATTAAAAATAATGCTTTTTTTTTGCAAAAAAATGATAGTAAGTGATTCATATTTGTAGACTGTCTTTAACTTGGTAATGAAAAAGGGTGTTTGGTTGAAAAGTTGATCTACCTCCTATCATTTGTCTTAAGAAAGATAAACAATTTCTCTATTTATAAAATTGAATATAAAATAGACCATTAATTAGTCAATCAAACTCTTGGGGATTTGGGTTGATCCACAAGGAAAGTATGAGGTGATGCATATTTGATTATTACTTTTATTTGCTGATAGTAAATCAAGTGCTTGTGTCAATTGAAATCGAGACTGAGGAAAAGGGAATTAAAATTCCATGCGACTAATGTTGTGTACCAAGAAACGTTATGTGGGAGAGATTATGATTTCTTCTATTGGTCTAGGAAGCAGAACATATGTAGAGATTTTAAATAGATTTGTATGGAAGCTACCATAATGATGATAAGGCTAGGAATGAATGTGCCAAGGAATGTAAAGCCATCCAATTCATTCACTGACTCTAGTGCAGCGAAGACCAGTACATAGAAATCCTTAAGGCACAACATACATTGGTAGGACTAATAACAAAGGTGCTGACCTTTCATCTTGGTTAGTATAATTCCTCTACAACATGAAGATTGTGATTAAAATCTATATTTAAATTAGGATATATTTTATATCTAGTTGTGAACACGTCTTGTAGCCCATTTTTTCTAAGAGATGTGGGAATCTAACATTATAGGAGTTTGTCTATTGGTGCCAATGCTGGACAGTAGTATGGGTATAGAACAAAGATGGGAAGAGGATCCAATGGACCAGTAACATGAGAGGTATGAGTCGAAATGTCAACAAATGTGAGTAGTGAGTAATCTCGCGATGAAGCTAGTGAGAGATCAGAAGGGTTATTAGCAAAATCTGAGATATTTGAGTCTTCAGAAGTTGAAGAGTCAGTGAGGGATAACATTGACCCATTAGGTTGGAAAGCTCAGTAAATTACGATCCAATAGACTTTTTCTTCATTTGATGAATGAGAATCTTTTAGAGGTTGTAGAATTAAAATGAGGGGTTTACCTGATCAAGGTTGACTATTGAGTTAGCCGAAATGAGGCAGATTGAAGGGATGTAGAGGTGCCATTTAGATGAAACTGAGGAATCAATGATGAGATGATTTTCCTAAGTAGGATAATCACAAGGTTGGCATGAGAAACTTTCAGAAAAAAATGTTTTAAAGGAAGAGTTTGATGTGCACCTCGACAAGCAACTATGAAGAACACTTCACATTTCAAGAGTGAGGGTAAAGTGTGCCCACTGAATGGTTTTTGGGTCATTGAATATAGTCTTTTGGGATTCTTAAAGAAATTTTAGCCCTTCAAGATTGGATTTTTAAAATTACAGGCTGAGATTAATTAGTAAAATTTGAGAGAAATTCCAAAGTAAAGATGGGTTTGATTTTCTATGATCGAGAAAATCAATTTCAACTGCATGATCATAGACATGAATAATTGTCAACCCTCTTCACATTTTCTTTTAGAAAAATGTATCATTCATTGCCCATTATATAGACAACAATCAAAGACTTGATGAAATCATTCACATAATGCTGTCCTACTATTTCAATGTTCTCTACTATGTGATCTATCTATTTTTGTCATTCTATGTTTATCACCTACCCAAGTTATTTTAGTTTTCAGCACACAAGATAGAGTGAAACATCAATCGATATTTTCAATAAGAATCATAATGCAGCACAGAAAAATTAATACATCACTAAGATAGTTATATCACATTGATCAATAAATTTTTTAGAGATATAATTAGTCAGAATTACATACCTCATGTTTGCTACACATTCCAATTTCCCTTCTAAGTTTTTCAATTCTTTTTGTACTCAAGGGCTTAGTGAAAATATCAGCTAATTTTAATTCAATTTCAATAAAATTCATGAAAATATCATTTTTATTGCATGATCATGAATAAAATGATACTTCACATCTATATGCTTAGTCCTAGAGCATCACTGGATTTTTGGCTAGATTGATTGTACTCTTGCTTATCACACATTATGAGCATTTCATCTAATTCAAATTTATAATCCCTAAGTTGTGATTTTACCTATAACACGTGTGCAATGAAGCCCAATAGTTGTATATTTGGCTTTAACCATTGACAATGGCTTGTTTCTTTAATGTCCATGAAATTAGGCATCCTCCTAACATCAAACATGAACTGCTAGGATTCTTGTGGTTTTTCATATTTCCAAAAAAGTCAGAATCACTATAATTAATTAAATTTATATCACACTATTTTGAAAATCATAATCCTAAATCAGAGTGCATGCAACATATTTGAAAATTCATTTTACTACTATTAGGTGTGTTTTTAGGATCACTTTGAAGCCTAACACATAAACATACACTGAAGAGTATGTTTGGTCTACTAGCCATCAAGTACAACAATGATCCTATCATCCCCCTATAATAATTTTTGATCTATTGGTTTTCCTTTGGGATCTAAGTCAAGTTTGATCTTATTGTCCATAAGGGTTCTCTTTTGTTTTCCTCTTGCAAGATGAAATTGCTCTAATATTTCTTTGACATATTTTACTTGCAAGATAAATATTCGTTGATCTAGTTGTTTTATTTGTAGTCCTAGGAAATAACTAAGTTCATCCATCATACTCATCTCACATTCATTTTTCAGTGACTAAAAATTCTAAACACATACCGTCATCTATTGATCCAAAGACTATGTCATCCATATATTCACATAATGAGTATATGACCATTTTTTTTTCCTTGGTGAACAAAGTTGTTCCTATACTCCCCTATGAAATTTATTTTCTAGCAAAAATGATAACAATTTATCATATAATGCTCTAGGTGCTTGTTTCAATCCATATAATACTTTTGACAATTTTTAGAACATGTTCTGGTTTTTCTATATCAATAAATCAAGGGGTTGGCTCACATATACTTTTTCTTTATTTTTCCATTTATGAAGACACCATTCATCAATCCATTTGATAGAGATGATATTTTTATGACACAGAGAAGCTAAAAAAATTTAATTACATTTATGCATGCTACTGGTGCATATGTCTCATCATAATCCAATCCTTCAATTTGTGAGAACCCTTGAGTCACTAAAGTAGTCTTCTTTTTAATGACTTTTACATCTTCAATTAATTTATTCTTGAAGATCCATTTTGGTTCATATGATGAACATGTCATTTCCTCTTAGTACTAGAGTCAAATACCTTGATCTTTTCAAATTGATTTGGTTCCTCAATCATAACTGCTGTCCAATTTTATCCTTTAGTGCTTCATCTGCAGTTTAGGGTGTATTTCAAAAATCGTGGCATTCAGATTTTTAGTACTCTTTAGCCTAGATCGAGTCTGAACATCTTTTCCTGCACCTCCCAAGATTTTACCTGTTAGATGACTCTTTACATATCTCCATTACTTTGGAAAACTCTTATCATCTATGTTTTTATCAATTTCAGGAAGATTAACATTCTCTTTAACTGATATATCATGAAATTATTCTTCTAATAAATCCATTCTTTCATCTATAGGAATATCCTATAATTTTTTTCTTAATGAATTTCACATTTTATTTCTTCTAAAACTAGAGTCATCTTGTTATAAAGCCTAAATGCCCTAGGGTTTTCCTACACAGTATCCTAGGAAGACCCTCTCGTCACTTCTAGCATCAAATTTTCCTATTTCTTCTTTCTCAATTATGAAAATGGAGCACTTACACCCAAATGGACAGAAAATAACCAATATTTGATTTCTTTTCCTTGAATGACCATGATTTTGTTCATCTTGTGATAGGCCGTATTAATGACTTCTACCTAAAAATATTTAGGAGGGTTATTTTCAGCCAACATTGTTCTAGAGATATTTACAACTGTTATGTACTTCCTCTCAACAATACCATTTTGTTGAGGTGTCCCAACATTGGAGAATTCATGAAAAATCCCTTTTTCATCACAAAAATTTACAAAATTCAAATTTCGAATTCTCCTCCATGATCTCTCCTAATTCTCTTAATTTTCAATTCCATCTCTTTTTTTTTTTAAAAAATTTCCTGAATTTGTCTAATGTTTCATCTTTGTTTTCTAGAAAGTATACCCATGTGAATCTGGAATAATCATCTACAACCATAAACGCATATCTTTTCCCTCATAAACTTGATGTTTTGATTGGACCAAATAAATCAATGTGTAGCAAGTCTAAGGCTTACATGTTGACACTATATCCTTAGGTTTGTGTGTGGTTCTTACTAGTTTTCCTCTAACATATGCCTCGCAATCAAATGGTTTGTTTAAATCTAGATGAGGCAGTCTTTGAAGCAGATCTAGCCTCTATACTTTTCCTATTGTCCTTAAACTAACATGCATGAGGTGTCTATGCCATAGTTTAACTAAATGATTAGATTAATGAGTAGTTAAGCATACATTTGATTCAATAAGATCGCATAAATAAAAATAGAAGTTTTACCTTTCTTGTGGACAATGAATAACATTTTTATCAGAATTTAATGTGTGACAGAAAGTAATTTCATAGTTTATAGAGAAACCATTATCACACTCTTGACTAACGCAAAGTAAATTATGATTTAACCCTTTAACCAAATTAATATTTTATATAATATTGTTCTTGTTAGTTTTTATGTTTTCATATCCTATGACTTTTTTCTTTTCATTCCCCCCAAAATGAATGTCATCTCCTTCTTGTTTATGGTGAGCTATTTTCTTTCTTTGGTCATGTGCCATGAACACCTGCTGTCAAATTACCATGAAACTTCTTCCATTTGGAGGGTCCTGAAATAAATAAATTTATTTCAGTACATAGATCCAGATATTATCTGGACCTATGTTCCTAATAGAGTCTAACATCCCCTTAGGTACCATATTTGTTTACATATGTTAAATGATAGTTTTTGACTGATTTTTCTAAATTTTCATGTTCCTGAAAAATATGTAGAATGCTTGTTCATTCTAGGAGCAACTTTTAGAGTTATAGACATTGAGGACTTAAATTGATAGGACTATTGAATAAAAAGATATAACTAGTTCGTTTCTACTATTTGATGTGCATAGTAGAAATATCATAGTAGAATTTTTCTGGTTTTCAATTTAATTTTTTTATGTTCCATTATGACCCAATCCCTCTTTGTTCTTGTCTCTATTGGATTTCTTTGAGTGTTTGTAGTTTTGTTGATTGTCCTTAAATTTTATAAAAACATATCGTGAGTCATTTTCTATTTTCTTTTCTACTAGTTTTTGCTCATAGCTCTTTTGTATATATTGCCTTTCTTCTTTAAGCTTTTATATCTCTCATTTTAATTGCATGTTTTTGTCAATCAGTTCTTTCATCTCATATTTCTGAACTTCTATGTGTTCATGATCAATCTCTGATTTTCGCACATGGCATTGATTTACTTTGTTGTTCCACATTTTCTTTCAATAATTTTCATGATTAGACATTTTCCTTTTTGATGCATCATGTAAATCAGAAATCATATCTAGAAATTTGTTTCTTGGAGTTTTGTTCTCATAATCATATACCTCTAATGTGTTTTCCATGAAACAAAGATTCTCCTTCTTCTTTTCTTCTAGTTCAAAAGGGCTATCATCATCATCACTCTATGTTGCCACTATTGCCTTCTTTGTGAATCTCTATTTCAAGCTTGGATAGTCAACCTTTAGATGACCTAGTTTCCTACAGTCAAAACACAAAGGCTCTTTTTTTGGTTTCCAATTAGTGCTAGAAAATTCTAAGTTTTCCTTGGCACATTTTTGCTCTTTGAGATAGGCTATGATACCACCTATTGGGTTTTAAGTTGGCGAAAATCAAGAATGGAGGGGTTGAAGTGATTTATCCTTTTTTTTCTTGTAGGATTTCTTTCTGTGATCTTCTTGTCACTCTCTTATTTGGCTGATCCTAATAGGCTATGAATGTGGACACTATTTTTATAGTAGTTCGGCATTCGCCTATGTTTGCTCTCTAAGGATATGATATGTCATTGGGTTCTATTAAATCACCATTTAGATCACAACCATTGATTCCACGGGCTCAACTCTCCCAAGATTTTACATAAAAATTCACTTCTAAAATTCGTTGCTCCAAGAGGCCTTACATTGTTGTTTACACAAGATAACTCCCTAGGTGATAACATAATTAATCATTATTTTAACCTACAAATATAAATTAATATCATCTTGGGTATATCTAGAAAATATGCAATAAATACTTTGGATTTTTGCAATAGTAAAAGATGAATGTGTAGATGTTTGGCTCTTTGTCTTCTTACTATTTCTATCCGATGGCACTATAGTTTGAAGGCTTTGTCATTTAGCTTAGCTTGAAGATGAAGAATATCTTGAATGCGTTTCTTGAGTTAATATATTATCCTTTAATACATAACTAGTAGAATAATTATATCTCTTCTTCTTGAATGCACTATGTGAAGATCATTGAATAAAGGAAGAATGTATGAAAAAATAAACATAGTTGTTGAAGATTATTTCTTCTTATTAAAAATCAGTCATATTTATAGATAAATCATATGTTAAAAGATTTTTCAAGATCTCCAACAACTAGATTTACTTAAAATATGATGAAATTCAAAGTTTGTGTGAATCTAATATGATATCCCTTTTTATTTCTTTAGATATTTTCTAAGAAAATCAACACATAGATCATTTATAACTTAATGTTCATGTCCAAAAGAGTCAATTCATAAAAACCTAATAAGAATATAATATACACTATTATGAATCCAATATGATATGTCTTATAAATGTAATAATTTTTCTACCAAATGTCATCCAAATCTAGTCAAATAAGATATGCGATGTAAGCATACTTCATAATCTTCAGTCTTAGTGATGTAGGACTTCCGGTGACCTGCCCTCTAGGGTAGAACAAAGTGTGTCACTAGGGATAGGAAAAAGGGAAATAGGTGCTGAAGGCAACGACGCCTGCGGACGCCTGTTGATGTCGACATGGGTGTGGGCATAGGAAATTCTTCCCGTCCATGTCCATCGAGAGAGAACCTAGGTGCCATCAGCACAGTCACCGTTGCCAGAGCTCACCAGCCAACGCAGCAAGTCTTGCACGTGTGCGCATCAAGGCACACCCCCAAGATGAGTCCCAACCCGTCCCACCTAGCTAGGCCCATCGACAGAGGGGTAGGGGTGGGAAGGCACTGCACGAAGTAAAACAGACTAATAGGAGGAAGAGGGCTAACCTGCGGGCGGCTCGTTTGGCCGGGGCAGGGCAGGAGCCTCCTCATATCAGCACAAGGTTGATGGCAGCTAGAGCGGCACAAGTTCGGCGGATGAGGGTGTTGCAGCAACGGCCAGTGATTCCTTGTACGTGGAAGGTGACCCTACACGAAGTGTTCAGCATGCACGCCAGCACATGGGAGGGTGTTGGGGAAAAGGGAGGTCAGCAGTGCCTAATGCACTGCAAACGGGTTGGGGGTAGTGACACAGCCAGACGTCTCGAGGCACCTTGCCATGTTTTGATCGAAATTCGTGGTGAAGTCACGGGCGGTCACAATGGCACACGGACAGGCTCACAAGACTCGCGAGCGTGACGACTGCTGCCCGTCAAGGTGTGGAGTGCGATGTTAGGTGCGGGGCGAGCGTATGACAAGAGCTCCGGTGGGTAACTGTGCTGGACTCATGATGGCAACGTGGCAGCGAGTGATTGGGAACGATGAGGGTGTCATTTGTTGGACAGTGCCCCCACCCCTCAGACTCCCCCTCTCCCCTTTCCCATAGTCAAAGCTCAAAGTGCTGTTTCTATTCAAAATAACAATGGCTTCCTCCCCCAGCAGTGGCTCTCCACCCCTTTATATAGGGGCCCACGTGGGCCAAGGGTGAGGACCACATGGGAGGCCCAAAATGCCACCCCCCCCCCCCCCCCCCTTAGGTGATATAGTCTCAGGTGGGCCTTCCTCCTTGTTAGGCCTAAATGAGGGTGGCCCAACGAGAAGGGATGAGGGGAATAAGGGCACCCGCTCCTCCAATTGGGCTCACATATATGGCCCAAAGTAGGGCAAGCGGGGGGTCAAAATGGAGTGGGCCGTCCCTTCTTGCCATGGGCCCAATGTAGGCCCACGGGGTGAGAAAGCCCTTCACGCAGTGTAATGGAACCCAGGGTTCCTTGTCCTCACTCAGGCTCCATGATCCGGTTGACAACGTAGGGCCAGGGTCTCCTTCGTCACCTCGGCCTCATGCTGTGGTGGTGAGGGGTTCTGTCTGCTACCACTTAGTATTTCAAATCATACTATACCTATTGAGATTTATCTATATGATTTTTAATATATAGTCAATATATATTCAGAAAATCAGTACTTTTTAAGTATATAAAAATATAGTTGTGGTCAATAATATTACGAAATCTTTCAGGGAGTTAAGAGGAAAATACTACTATGAGATGTTCGCCACGTGTCTGTCTGTCTGTCTATCTCTCTCTCTCAAGTTTCTTCCATCTCCTCCGTGAGAGCTTCAAATACCGGCCGGGGAGGGAGGGAGCGGAACAGGGTGGCACAGCAGAGTAATTTGAGCTTTCCGGCTCTTCTGGTTCGTTCTGGCTCCGAAGAACGGTTTATTTTGCCTTCTCCTTTTGGTCTTCTGGTTCTTGTTCCTACTCCAGGATGTGGGCTCCTAGATCTTTGTCATGGTGGAAGGATTTTTTATGCGTAAATCTATTTTGATGCCTCATATACTTGTGGGTTTTTCATTTTATAATCGTTTTCACGTTCTGCATGGTGTGTTTTTCTATATTGTGAAAATGAGCACGGGTTGCAGATGCCGCCGGCTATAAACTCCGCCCGGTGTTTTCTCGTTTTTTATTCTTATTTTCTTATGATGGCGCACCCATTCTGAAGAGATTGGTACAGTTCAGTTTTTGTCAGGCTTTTATAATCTCTGAGTCTTTGTATATTTTCCTCGCGTGTGCTCACAGTTCATCTTTCTCTATTGGCTAGCGCCTCGGGGTCATGATCTTCTTACTGTGGAAGTAGAGATGGGAAGGGAAGATCGGGGGATGGTAGGCGATGGGGAATTGTGAGTCCACATTTTTATATCAAGTTGAATAATGGATTTCTGCAGCTTCGCATTCTATTTTCTACCGCTTGTGACAAGAGCTGTACATTCATGCCATCCTGGTCGGGTGATGATCTCCGTGATATCATTTTTGTCTATGCTTCTATTGTTCTCTACTACTATACTACAGAGTCTTCCTGTCTTCCTGACAATCCTTTCAAAAAGCTCAACCAAGTGCAGCAGTATTTCGTAATCACATAAAAATATAACGAAATTATTAGCTTCGTACATCAGCTTTCATCCTCTCGGAAAGGTTTCTTGATGCACGCCAAATATTGGGTTTTTTTCTTTGCTCATTCTGGCGTGCACAGCGGTTTTTTATCAGTTTCACTCCAATTCCTGATGAAATCGGACCAGGTGCCAAAGATGGTTGCAAAGGAGTTTACCGTCAGATCTAAAAGCACCCCTTGCGTTCCAGGTATGTTTTCCCTTGCTGTTTTTCCTCGTGGCCTTTGAGACCCCCAGGACGGTCATCATCATTTTGCCAACTGAATTCTGCGTCTTTTTTCCTTATTTTCTTCTTTCTTTTCCAAGGTTGGCCTCCTCGGGGAGGCCTGCTGACCAATGGGTTCACCAGCCCATTGTCAGCAAGGAAAGTCCCTCGGTTCTTCAAGAGTGATTTCTGTGAGGTGGGCCTCTTTTCTCATTGCAGTTTCCTGACCATTTATATAAATCCAGAAATAGTTCTTGAGATGCCGTATCCAAATTTCAGTTCTTGACGAAGACTTCGTGTGGTGGGCGATTCCCAATCTGGCTTCCAGTTGTTTGCTGGTCAATCTCCCGATCCGTCCAGATGGGAGATTTTATTTCCTCAATTGGTAGCGATGGCCTCTGGAACGCTCGTGGACATTGCTGGAGTATATTATTCACCGCTTCCTCTTCACGTCAGAGACTAAAGTTACTGGTGAAGAAATCCTTCAACACCCTTCCATTATTTTGTATGACTTTTCTCGATGACTTCTCTTCCTGAATCCGATCTCTCTCTCTCTCTCTCGCTATTTATCTATCTATCTATTCATATATCTATCTATCTATCTATCTATCTATCCATCTATTCATCTATCTATCTATCTACATATATGGATATATGTATATATATGTCTGTATATATTGCAAATGCAGGGGAAACACGATACATTATCTTATCCATGGTTACCATCACAAGCACCCAATGGATAGACTACGCCTCGTCTACCCACCTGCTATGACGGCTGCTGTATGCATCTCGGTAACAGCCTCTTCTTCTCCTCCCTCCGATGCTAGTTTCTCTGATTAGTAAAAAAATTATATGGCTATGAAGTCTTGCGCAGAAAACTTTCATGGGCAATTGTGTTTATTGATAATATCAAACATGTTATTAATGCCTATTGAGTGACACCAACTGTAAAAAGGCTGGTAGATGATTACATGGGTATCCAAGATTGGACTGGTTCATGTCTTTAGATAAGGATGCAGTGGAAATTTTGGCCAATCCAAGGTCAGAGCTTCAATCTGTCGAGGATCTGGAACCTGGCTTCTTCTGGTTCAGCCAACCCCAGTCCTTGGATGTCATTCTATATCGCACTTTGAACGTTGCTAAGTTCTCTCTCTCTCTCTCTCTCTCTCTCTCTCTCTCTCCCTCTCTCTCTCCCTCCCTCCCTCCCCGCTCTCTCCCATTCAGTTATATTGCACCCGGTTCCACCGCCCTCCTCTCTTAAGCTTCAGGCCATCCAGGATCAGGATCCTTCTTCCAATACGGCCAAAAGAATTCACCCAATCATTCACAGGACAGAGCATTAATAACTCAGTAAATGTTTCCTCTCTTTATTTCTCTCTCTGCTCTCCTTATTCAATTTTTATCCCGCCTGATTCCACCTCCTGCTTCTTAAATCTTCCCAACTGTCGCGTTCTTCCAGCTCTGGCATCTCATCAAGCTAGTGGCGGCGCCGTCTATGGGCCCCGCCTTGTTCGGCGGCGGGCTCCTGGGCTACATCATCTACGACTGCACTCACTATTACCTCCATCACGGCCAGCCCCCCGTTGACTCGGCCCGGAACCTCAAGGTTAACGCATCTGCCCCTTTTTCCTACGGGAAAGAAACAAACCACTTGATTCCTCCTCTCAAATTTTTCCCCTCGGGGTTTTTTTCTATGCAGCGCTACCACATGAACCACCACTTCAGAACCCAGAGCCTAGGGTTCGGCGTCACGTCCTCATTCTGGGACTGGGTGCTCGAGACGCTGCCGCCAAAGTTCTAGTTTTTTTCAGCGAAACCCAGATGGGCACGTGGCACGTTGCATCTCTCTATTTCGTGTTCAATAAAAGTCGTACGACGACGTGTTCACAGTCTACATCAAAACCTGCTCATACGATAAGCCACCAGAGGCAGCCCTTTTACAACCTGTCGCCATTTGAACGGGGTGATCCCAGATCCCAGCTCAGCATTGTCGGACGCGGCTGTCCCAGCGAAGTCCACGTCGAAGACCATATCTCCTCTGTCTCTCTCTCTGTCTCTCTCTCTCTCACTCTCACTCTCACTCTCTCTCTCACACACACACACGTAGAGCTCATGCATTCATGCATTCAAAGGACATGTCGTAGAGCTCATCTACCGCATGAATGGAGGTTGAGTAGGACCAACATCGCTCTGAGCTGGCCTGATGACACCCTTACGCTTGCGTTTGTTAGAGGCCAATCATCTGAGAATATTTGTACCGGAATGATAATTTAAAAATTAAAAAAGTGTTTAAATCATATCTTACGACAACAAGAATGTTCTTACTTCCATTTTAATATCCTCATCGTTGAAGACTTTGGACCAAACTATAATGCCCCCATCTTGGAATGAGAGCTCGTTTCTTGACGCTTCTTCCTGGTCATATTGGATCAAATTACACAATATCCAATAACAAAATATGCCCTGATTTTTAAGGACATAACTGTTGGAAAAACATTAGAAATATGTTTTTAAAAATCTTCCAACCTTCATCTGATCGGCGGTGCCAATCCATGACGTGGATACTGACACAACAACTCCCTCCTACAACGACACCCACAGGAGCCTAAAGAAATTTCTGTCAAAATAATAACTCATCTGCCTAGTTAAGGCCCCCACTTCATAATGTTCCTCGAAGGGGAAAAACTGAGCATTTCCCACACTCTAGGGAACATGCGTTGACCGTTGAGAATGGACTGGTAAGAGCCCGCGCCAAAGTTTCTATCTTTCTTGAACGTGTCTAGTAGAAAGAAGTCCAACCTTTGAGGGCTCCACGCTGGGAGGTTTAATGTGCCGATTGAAACTACTCATTGGGTGGGTTTCATTTAATTATTGGCTTTAATTTAATTTACTTATTTGTTTGCAGTAGTTTTGTTTGCTGGATCCGAGAATGGGTGGGAGAGGACCACCGAGTCATTAAGTTGGCGTCACCGTCCCTCCACTCCTTATGAGAGAGAGAGAGAGGAGGGAGAGGACAAGTGAGTTGGGTGCACCCTTGGCCCTTCATTTATTTATAATCACTGTTATGACAGCCCCACACGCTGATTAAACTGCCCCCCCTTGCCCTCTGCAGCCACTTGGCTTGTCGAAGTGGTCAGTGGGATTTTCGAAGTTTGGTGGGGCCAACATGTCTAATCATCACTCACGCAGACCCGACTCTTGCTTGGCCCATTTTGCCCATTTTATGAAAGATCAACGTGGCTCGACCTGCGTTGTAGCCCAATAAATGTGCGCCATGTGGGCCGTTGTGGGGGAGCCACGTGGCAGGAGGACTGAGCAGGCAAATCAGAGATTTTCATTTTTCTTTCTCCGTAAAATCCAGAAGGAAAAGGAAACCCAAAATTCAAGATTTTTTTAAGTATCTTCCTGGAAGGGGCATTTCATTTGCGCTTCTGAGAGTGCATCCTGTTCCTCAGGTAATAGAGCTTCACTCTCCTGACGTCCGTCTTGTCCAGCACCTTCATTTCGACGTTCGAGGAGTACCCGGGAATGAGTAAATGAAGAAAATAGATAAAAATATTCCAGAGAACATAGTTTTCCACATTAGAAGCGACCCAAACGAAGGCCTACGATTATATTAGGTTTGTACCATATGTATAATCTCATAAGATAAAAATAGATCATTGGACTTTCGTGACGCAAAATGAAAGAGAAGGATTTTCTGAACTAGCTGCCAGAGAATGGGGGTTGATAAATGGTGCAAAATGGAGTTGACACATTCAGTGATAATTTGTTTCAGTCAAATACGCGAAATTACTGGGGATACTTTCAGAAGGCGAAGATGATCCCAGTAAAATACTAGTAGCCAGACATCAAAGCCAATCTCAGAAATTTGGCATCGAATACAAAACAATGGATCCCTATGGTAGTCACATCGTAGCTAAAATCTCATTCTCGCGAGGTTCAAATCCCTACAGCAGTCTACCACGCCTTCTGACCATGAGACAAAATGGTTACTTTCAACAATACTATCTTTTTATGCAAAATAGTCATTAATTATTTTCATGAAAAAGAATCATAACCTCATGTTCATGTAATACAAACAATGACAAAGATAAAGCCTAGACCAAATCTCGTATTCATGTTGATTGTAGAGTCATGACATTCAAAAAAATTATCAACAGTAATTTTGACACAAAATAATCAATTACCATTTTTTCACGAAAAAAAGCATATCCTCATGTTCACATACAAAAAACAATTACAAAGATAAATCCTAGATCGAATCTCATATTCATTTTGATTGTACAGCCAAGGACACTACCTGACTCATTGAGGATGGACTAAGGAAACTTTTTTTAAGGAACCATGATCGGTTACAATCAGCCATTCGCATTTGACTGTAAATACATATGGGTGGAATGAGAATCATTTTCCTATTATTTTTCTGGCCATCTGTGATCACTATTACTCTTCAGGTTTATGGCTTTTGGCTACTTGTGTTCAGAATTAAACAGTCAGTGGTGGCTTCCCCGTGCCTAATTTAACAGTATTCAAGTGATGTATGGACATCTTGTGTATTGTCTCACACTATTGCAAAGAAAATGCCTTCATAAATGTACAAAGGACTTCCTAATATTTCTTATCTAATTTCTTCTTCAACCACACAAAATGGGTTCAACTGTGAGTGGAAGAAACCTACAGATATAAATATTTGTGAAAAATGAGAGACCATCCAACTTACAAAGGGATAATGGACTCCTCCTACACCTACTACCATTCTAGAGGTTGGCAGGTCAGCACTGCACCTATAAATCACAATGCCCTTAGTATTAATACCTGGAACTTATTTTCTGGCACTTCCTATGTCAGAAAAGCATACAAGGTTGAGTTGGAAAATATGAAATTTATCATTGTGGTACATTACCCTCATCACTCACAAAAATGAAATTATCTCATCTTAAAGACCTGCAACTTTGAGTTGGACAACATAAATCAAGCTTAATAACAAGTATATCTCTACTTTGTTCCTTGTCCAAAATCTATAGTTGATGAGGAAAATGAATCATTCTTCTAAGACAGATTACCATACTATATACTTCAAGAACTAGAATTGCCTCTTCCTATGGTGGAGCATGTACCCAAGCCCACCAATGAAGACAACGATGTTAGAGGATGCCACATCATCTGAAGCCATCTCACATCATCATCGTTAGACCCAACTGAGGGATCCAAATTTCCTTTATTATTAAGTTTTATTTTTGCTCATTTTCTTTAGATTTTATTGTAATCCTCTTTTCTTTCCAAAGCCTATAAATAGGCCTAAGATTTTTATAAACCATGGCTTATCTTAGATTAAGAAAATGATTATTCTTATGATTATGCCTATGGGATCTATGTGACTGCTGCCGCCTGCAGCTGCTGCCATAGTCAATCTACCTTGCTCCATGGTCAATCTACCTCTCTCTCTTTGTTGCCAAATGACCCCTCTGCCAACTTTGGTGTGTTTGATGTTATGGGACGGTCCCCCATCAGATTGCTGGTCATGCACAGCGAACTCCTTTCGTGGTGTAGAGTCTTACACGATCCATTCTTCTCGTCAAGTGACGAAATGTCTCACAGCTGCAGACATGTCTGGGCACCTTTCCTCCACGTCAGTGTCAAGCATCCAACGTTGTGGGCGGTCTCGCCATAATGCCGTCCACAAGGGACGAACTACCCTCTGTGGGTGGCCGCATGATTCCTCCCGTCTTGTTGTGACTGTAGCATCCCGCACATAGCAAACACACCTGGGTCCCATGCATACACCGTGCACCCTTCTCCAGTCGTCCACCAGATTTGGTTTTGGGGTGCTGCCCCGAACCCCAAGGCAGCTTCCCTTTTGACCCCCCGCCAACTGATTGTGCAGTTGGATCCACATCGGGCTTGCTCTTCTCCAATCATCTTTGATGTCAACTTCTCGGCATATAAACGCCCAAGGTCCCCTGTCAACCTTCTCTAGTGAATGTGTGTATTGATTTCATCCTATTTTTCCTCATTTGTGTTCCACCACCATCAAACTTAGCCATGTGGGCTCGTGGTCAGCAATGTGGGTTGTATTTTCCTTGTTTAGAGGCCGACTAAGATTTTGAAATGTAAAGCTTTGTTTTATCACAACGACTTGAGATGATCCTCCTGCCCTTGATCAAGGAACATAATGGTCTTCTCGTAGTCACGCAACCAGCTTTAAAGGTTCGAATCTGATTGTGTGTAAATTTTTGTGGCTTGCTAGTTATCCATTATATTTTCAACATATTTTATTTGTGTCAATCATATTTGTCCTCCATCATCCTATACAGCTCTTATAAAATTATCACAAAATACTTACATTGTATGCTTCAAAGAGCCTCACATTCGTTATGTGTCTGGCTGTTTTATCAAGCCTTTTGAATTTTCACATTGAGGCTCAACTATTTTATTGGTGGCCATAGATCTATCTTCATCTATGGGTTTCTGATAAGGCCCTTTCTTTGAAAGAGGATGGCTAGAGGAGAGTTGTGGAAATCAAGGGGAAATGGGTGATGATAGAGGAAAGCTTTCACTAAGAACAAAAGAAGAACATGAGCAAGAGAGGGGGTGAATAATTGGAGAGGAATAGGCTCACAGTTCCCTAATCCTTCTTTGTATAGGCTGATTTGATATGATCAATCTCATAAACCTTGCTAAGGAAATACACCAAGAGATTGTCTTCTTCCTTGGTAGACTCCCTATTTTTATAATGTATCACTATTATAGAAAATTACATACATTGATCATCCATGGAGACTACATTCTACCCATGTTTGACAATCCTAGAGATATAAGGGGTTTAGAGGATGGAAACAGCTGCCCTAAGGATGAAGCAATCTCCAACCTCAATGTCACACTAAACTCATTGATGGAAGAACCACTTGTTAGAGCCCTCATGTTTTGATGAAGAATCAAGGCGAAATATGTTAGAATTCTTTTCAACATAGGAGCTTTGCACAACTTCATCTCTTTAAATGTCACCAAAGTGATACATCTTCCCATTACACAGACTCAAGAGTCCTAGGTAATTATGGGAAAGTGTGAGAAAGTATATAGAACGAACATATGCCACATGGTCACCCTATAACTTCAATCCCTCATCATGCACAAAGAAATCTTGGTCTTACTATAGGCTACATATCATCTTAGAACTTAATTGATTACATGTTAATGTGTCATTTTTGTATGATAATCAAGTTAAAATGTTGATAAATGTTACATTAACCAATTTTACCAAAATAAAACTGTATGAAAAATAATATAAAAAGAATATAAAATTAATTTCATAAATTTTGCTTAAATTTGCATACTATTTTTGAGAAGTTTTTGCTCAAATTTCAATTTATGTTGCAACTCGATTGTCCAAACTAGATAAGCTATAGAAATTTTTTTATGAGTTAATAATTTATTATTAAAATTGATAATCCAAGATAATCGAGAGGACATCATTTTATATTATTTTTGTCAAGTTTAAATTAGAAAAAAGGATGACATTAATCATAGAAAGCCATGTCACCTTAGGTATGCTTCATGAGTCACATCAGCTCACAAGTACATGGAAATATGTTGGGTGCCACCTCGACTTTCTATTTCTGACAATGAAGAAAATTAAAAATAATGATTAGGAAACAAAGAAGGTAAGTGGAGGAGAAGGGGATTGTCATCCATCTCTCTCGTATTCCACCCTTCTCTCCCATTTTCTCATCTCTCCCTTCTTTGTTGGTACAGTTCTCTTCAGGTGATAGCCAATGAAAAGTGGAGATTTTATTTCTGCTTTGATTAAGTTGTATTCTCATTTTTGCTTACTCCATCATCTGGGTGACAAGCAAACAACTATATTATGCATTTCAGTTCATTTTTTCTGCCACTTTTTCAATTGATTTCACAATCCTTTTCTTATACAATGTTTTTAGGTGAGTAATGAGCGAAGCAGCATGTGGTCTTTGCAAATCGATTTCTATTATAATTTAGTTAAATTTTTATTTTTTCTTATTTTTCATCTGGATGAAAAGTAGACAAAAAAAAATTATCCCTTTCAATATACATTTTTATCACTTTTTCAATTGATTTCTCATTCAATTTCCATACCACAATTATACTCTATTCTTGGGTGATAGACATGTCAAGTTTCTGTATTGATTTCATTTTAATTGGTTCTACCCATCATTTTAATTATTCTGATGGAAGTTAACTTGATTAAAATTGTTAAAATTCATTTAGTTTGATAGATTATTCAATTTTTAAAATCATCTGAATAAAAAATATTTTTTCCATTTCACCATCAGAAGCATGACTTTGCCCACAAGGAATTTGTGCTTTAGCTTATTTTTTCAATGGTTCTTTTTGTGATTTTAATTTTTCTGGTGATATGGCTAATTGTTCTTGTGAGTGTATTTGACTCAAATCATCTTTCCATTTCATGACTGCCAAGGTGACTCTACTAGCAGTTTTACTTTCTCTTCTCCCCTATTTTTTTCAATTTAAGCTTTCTTTATCATCCTTTATTTTTATTTTATTTTATGCAATTTCCTCTGCCATTTTTTTTCCAAAAATGCATGTCCAGAGTCGTCATTTAATTCTAAATGTGGACACACATCAAAGCTATAAATTTCAAAGCTCAAAATATGGTGACAACATCATTGTGCATTGAATGAGATCAAATTGGATTTTTTTATTACTATTTTGTTTTTTATTTAAGTATGTTTTTAGAATGAGGAAATCATGCCTATCCAAAATTTTAATTTTTCTTAGTTTCCCTGTAAATATTTTAAATTTAACCACTTTGATAGATATGACCACAATGACGTCACTACATATATTGAACAAGCTCTAAGAGAATTTTGAACAATGGAAAACCTTATTTATGAGGAAAGTTGAACTAGTCACTCTTCAAGTAGAGTCACAATATTTCTCAAAAATAACTCATTTAAACCCTTGTCAAAATTTATCAAGCCAAGGTCATGGCTGAATTTGTATGTCTCACATTTGTGAGATAAGGTCATGGTTAAGTTATTATGATTGACAAGAATGTTACACAACAAAATGACCTACTTTGAAATGTTAGGCTAGTTAGAGTTATGAAGGCATCATATTTTGATAATGAAAAATCACTAAAAATTAATTAAAAATAATCTAATTAACGCATTATGCTTCAACAATATACATGTGTAGATAAATATAGATAAATGCATCATACACAAATGATATACACATTATAATGTAATATATCAAAACATATATATGAAGTATATATGTTATGATTATAAGTATACAATTGAAAATGTAGTTAATGAATAAAATACTCATGCTATGATCTAAATAATCGAATCATAAAATCATGAAACTTTATCATATTATATCTTACTATACAAGAATGTTACTATTTGCAGAAATCATAACAATCAAGAAAGTGATGATTTGAGTAAGCAAATCTATGAGATTTGATAGAGTAAAATATAGGTATGAAAGTTTACTTGGTTGTCTACTAGCCCATAATTTTACATTACAAAAATTGAATGACTTTAATGTCAAATCAGTTATATAATTAGTCGAGTGTTGAATTTATTAAATAATATTGATGCCAGGTTCACGGAGTGTGGAATTAAGAGTGCATAAACCGAGCCAACAAGGGCTTTATATTAATTACATGATTTTTGGGGTCTTCAAGAAAGATTTACGAAGGACCCCACAGAGTTTGTTTATAAATTTATTTAGTTATAAGTTAACCAACTCCTTGTATTAGTTATGCTCAGAATAATCTCATTTATTTCAGTTGACAGTTGACACAAATATTCTCCTACGTATTTCAATATACCCAGAATAGTATCTTCCTCAAGCCAATATTTTATTTATAATCACCAAGAGAAATCCATTCTTTGTTTATAAAATATACTGATGGGTCACTAGATCTGCAGGCCATGATTTCTCATTGCCCACATTCCAAATAGCTTCTCCAACAAATTGGAGGATCTCCTATATCTATGAATCCACCATCAGCCCACGTGACATGTCACCAACTGATTGTGGCTCCGCCAGCCCCATATCAGGGCCAAGGGTGGCTATCTAGGAGAAGGGAGGGAAGGAGTCAAGGAGTGACATGACACTAGAAGCATCTGGGTTATTCTTCCACACACACACATACACATTTCTCTCTCTCTCTCTCTCTCTCTATTAGAGTCAATGAAACCTTTTCTCATCTCTCTCGTAGAGGAGGGCCATCAGTCAATTCTTATTTGTTACAATATCCCTTATCACCTCTCATTTGTAGTATTTTTTGAGAATTTCCCTAATTGCATCAACATAAGACTTTTCATTTACTAGAGTCACTATTTCAAAATTAGGTTCCTGCATATTTAGAAATAAGAAATTAAAAAAATGATCAAAGTTGTGGTATGGAGGCATCATTGATAATGTGATAAATGTGCCCATAATTCCATACACTTGATATGTGTTTAACCATCTACATCATGAATTTATCATAATATTAACTAAATTATGTGAATATTTTTGCAATTTATATGAATATCATTCTATGCATATTCTGGATGTTTTTTGTTTGACCATGTTGACTTCTACAAAGTCAAGAAATTTTACTAATGATGAATATTTTCAAGTTCCATGTATGCAGAAATTTATGAGGGCTAAATGGAATAACTACCAATGGGTTGAGATCTCCATGGGATTTTGAGGCTTGCTTTTTGGGCTGTTGGGCCAGAATGGACTATTTTTAGTTTTGGACATCAAGAGAGTAGTTAGAGGGGTGTGGGCCATGTTCTGGCCCCATCCACTAACCCTTCTAATTTCCCTCTTAACGAGGAGCATAAATTCAGGTTATGGGTACTCTAAACCAATCAAAAATAGGAAGAAATGGCATGAAGAAAAGTCTATAAATGATAGGAGGACATTTTAGTAATTAGACCCATGTATAAATATTCTCTTCCTCTCTCTTTCTCACCCCCATTCTAGATGTGCTCTAGTAGTGGCTAGCCAAAAAAGACAAGGCATTTTTCAAGATCTAGGTATTCTCCCTGATTGATATAAGTTGTTTGTAGCATTCCTCTTGTTCTTCCTTTTCTTGTAGGGAAAAATGCCTGATCTTAGCGGAATATAAGGTTCCAAGTGAAGGAAGGGATCTTGAGGGCCAAGGCCAAACATCAATACCTTAGGGATTAGATTGGAGCATTCCTTTCATTCCCATTTACTCTACAATTTTTTCATCATTTTCTACCACTTTCTCTATCTAGAATTGTCCTCTTCCCTCCATCATCTCTTGTCACCACATTCCATTCTGCCTCCTTCTGCCACTCCTCATTTCTCTCAGTCGTTGCCCACTATTCCTCTTCTCTCTACCCTCTTCCACCACCTCTCCCTCTTTCTCTCTCTACCACTGAGCCGTGCATCCGCTGACCATTGTCGTGCACCCATTCCCAGCAGCTGCACATCTACTGACCACCACCACACACATTGCCAACAGCTGCACATCCAACAACCATTGCTGCACGCCCATCACCAGCCACTGCATGTCCACTAACCATCACCAACTGATGTGTGCTTGTTGCTAGTCACTACATGCCTGCTACCCTCTCTCTCTCTCACCTTTCAAGCGTAACAATAGTCCTAAATTTCCGTTGAGTCTAGAAATGATCACAAGAAATCCATGACCTATGCAGTCCCTCTAACCCAACCATCAATTTCCTTCCTCACTAAAGAGACAATCTTTTATACTAGTTTACCCCTCACTTGACTACTTCTAGTCTTAGAGGATCTTTCCTATGATTTTTAACTATTTCTCTTAGAAATACATACTAAAATTCATAAGATTAATGGCCTAATATCTCAAGTTCAATCTTTGTAGAAATCCAGGCCCTTTTAGCCTAATAAGGGCTTAGAGAGCACCTCGTGCCTTTGCCCAAAACCACTACCCCTTCACTACTCAATTATCTTATAGCTTGATGGAAAGCTTCTTTGAAAGATTCTAACATTTTGTTGATCACCAATTGTTGATGAAGGATGATGTCATCTACATGTGTTTGAAGCTTAACGGTGATGTTTTTTTATCATAAGAGAGATTTTTTGTTATAGATTGTAGTAGAAACATTATTTTTGATCTCAAAACTTCTTTTACGTATAAGGTGTCATTTTCCAATAGATTTTCATGTTTTGCTCAAGAGATAAAATTAGAAACTCAATTCCAAATACTTACTATTTTTCAAAATGAGTCTGATAACAACTTTTGACCATTGAAAATTTGATAACTTATTATTTATTAGTCTATTTGATCTGACATTTGAACTAAAAATTTATCTCTTATTTACAAACAACTTTTTTGTTGACACTGTCTTTAGATTCAGATGTTGAGCTAGTCATTTTCTTCACATAAGTAACTAATATGTCATTGTCCAAAGTTTTGGTTCGAGACTTATGGGAGCTCATTTAATATTTTGAACTATTTTCATTTTCTTTTAATGACACATGTGGCTAATAAATGAAGGGCTACACTTAAATGGTCAAATAATTATAGATAAAAGAATTTCAAAAGATAACTATTATTTATCATCTCATTTATCTATTTAAATATTTTTTTCTAAAAATATATATTTTCATAATGTGACACTTCACCTATTCATTAAATCAATTAATCTCAAGCTTTAATCCTTTAGACTAATAGGTTAAGCATACTATTACAAGATAAATATTAGAGTTTAATGCATGAAACATATTAGACATTTGTAATAATCTTATGAAAAATATCAAATATCAATTATATATTTTCTTATTAATTTTAATATCAAAATATATGCCCAAGGGCATCAACACCTTCTCTAGCCTAGTTTTTTTGTCAAGAAGAAGGATGGTAGTTAGAGGTTTTGCATTGATTATCAAGCTCTTAATAGAGCTTCTATTCTTGATTATTTTTTCATACCTATAGTTAGAAAACTAGTTGATGAACTTCATAAGTTAGCGATATCCTCAAAACTTGATCTTCAATTTCAGATATTATTAGATTAGAATGTGAATAGAATATATTAGCAAAATTACCTTTTTCACACATGATTGATATCAAATATTTTGTGTTGTCATTCAAATTATTTGATATGCACTGGTGACTTTTCAAGCTCTTATAAATAACTTATTTCACAACATGTTTTAAAATTTTTAGTATTTTTTTACAATATCTAAATTTATAGTCACGATCAAACATCTTACTTGTTACATCTGAAACACGTTTTATGAATTTTATCGACTAATCAATTGCACATAAATGTCAAAATATGTATCCTTGGGGACCACTCTATAAAATATTTGGGAAATTAGATCTAGCTGAAGACGTCATGGTTGATCACGGAAAGATTGATGTTGTTCTTCATTGGCCTATCCCTCAAACTCTTAAAAAACTACGTGAGTTTTTGTTCTCACTAGATGTTATTGTTTATTTGTCTCTAACTATGATACCATTGCCTAACCTCATTCCTAGAACTTCATAAGGATGCCTTTGCATTGGCTGACATTGAAGGGCAAACTTTCTCCCATTTGAAATCAGTGGTCACTTAGGTTCTAATATTGAAACTTCTAGATTCTTCCCGACCATTCAAAATAGAAGTTAAAGCTTTAGAAATCAGCATCCAAGCATTGTGGATGCAGCATTGCTATCCTATTGCCGTTTTTAGTTAGGCCCTCTCCTCTTTTCACTAAATTACACCTATGTATGAATGTGAACTAATGGCTATTGTTCTTGCTGTAGAAAAATGACAATATTAGAAATCAAGCCTTAAATATTTTTCCTAGTAGTATTAATTCGTAGTTAAATATCAAAAATGGTTAAGTCAAACTCGTGACTATCATTTCAAGTTTAAGTTCAAAGCTGGAATTGAAAACAAAGTGGTGGAGGTCTCTCTCACTGGCCTCTGTAATGTATATGCCCACCAACTCTCCATCCTTTTTTGTTTGTTGACTTGTGTCATCTTTCTCATGATCTCCATGACTCCCTAACCCTATCTTTTTATCATCACTAACATCTAAGATGATTCAAAATCATATCACACTACACTTTTCATTGAGATCTTCTCCTATACAAAGGGTGGTTGGTGATTCCTCTGGATTCTCCACTTATTCCCTCAATTCTCAAAAGATATCATGCTTTAGTTATCTATGGCCATTTGAGTTCCTTTGGACTTATAAATATATCAACCAAGATCTCTTTTAGATTGAGATGAGACCTATAACATAACAATTCATCGATCAATGCCATATTTGTTACCAAAGCATGTACACGACTCCTTATCCTCCATTGGCTTATTACAACCCTTACTTATTCTACTAAAAACTGATACAATATCACTATGAACTTTATTGAAGGACTTCTAAAATTAATGGACTACATCAAAATCATAGTTGTCATTGATTAGTCAACAAATTTGCTTATTTTGGCCTTGACTCACCCATTTATAAATGTCAACCATTGTACATCTTTATTTATGATGTCCACAACTGACATCAGTTCACTTTTTATTATCTTAGATTGTGGTTGTATCTTTATCAATACTTTTTGGCATGGATTATTTCACTTACAAGGCACTTGACTATATTGTAGTATCACATATCATCCCCAACTAGATGGGCAATCTGAAATGATAAATTTTTGCCTCAAGATATATCTCTATTGTTTTCACTGGTGAACATCCTCACACACCCTGGATAATTGTTTCCTCCACTAGTGCATTTTAGATTTTCCTCTACACCAATTACCTAAGTCAAACAATAATTACACACTCAGATCTCACCATTGACAAATTCAAAAGGCCTCTCACATGCACAAATATACATGAAAAATCAACATGACAAACACTAATTGAGATCTTTATTTCCAAAAATGTCAATGATTTTCTCTATCTTCACCTCCAACCTTATTGTCATCACTACCTTGCCATATGACAAAATGAAAGCTTTCACTCCTTGGTTCTTTAGTCCTTATGTCATTCTCAACAAATTGGTTCAATAACTCTGAGTCAATCTTCAGTCAATTTTGTCTCCATCTAATATTTCTATATTTTACTTCTGACTCTTAAAGTTCATATTTCTTTCAGTCTTCACTTGGGCTGTTGAACCCTAGATGATCCTTGCCACTAGAAACTATGCCTAGGGCCTAGAAATCCTCATTCAATAGAAGGATCTTCTAGAGTTTGAATCATTTTGGGAACACTTGGCACACTTTCATAAGCACTTTCTAACTTATCCCCTTGCAGACAAGGCAACCCTCTAAGAGGATTAGGGTTGGATCCCTAGATCTGGAGGCCATGATTCCTCATCTCCCACATTCCAAACAACTTCACCAACAATTTCAAAGCATCTTTGATATCTCTAGATCTACCATTAGCCCTCGTCAACAACTGATTGTGGTTCACCAACCTTATATCAGAACCATGGGTGGCTACGAGCAAGAAGGGAAGGAGTCAAAAAGTGATGGGCCATTAGAAGTGTATGATCTTTCTCTCTCTCTTTGGGTTGTTACTCAAGTTCTTTGTTAGAGTCAACATATCATTTTCTTTTTCTTGCTCAATGTCTTTTTGTTACAATGT